>ML792245.1:167805-187052 GCA_009831015.1 Picea engelmannii | reverse complement strand
TGTGGTGATTTGAGGCATTGTGTTTGGCCATGAATGCCTAGAAGCTTCCTTTAGGGGATAAGGCAAAGGAAACCTAGCCATAGGAGACCTATGGGGTTATGGATCAAGTGTGGTTATTGGGTTGGTGGTTTGAGGTCAATTTTTGGTTTGACATGCAATAGGCTAGTGGGTTTTGGGGAAATTAGGTTAATGGTCCATGGGATAGGGATTAGGGGGTTTAGTGTCAATGGTTAAGTGGTGCTAGGTGGTAATAGGGGTTAGTGGGTAGGTTGTTAAGGGTTATTTATTTTAAAGGTTAGGGATTTGTGGGTGAGTGGTTAGGGGTTTTGTGTTAGGGATTATGAGGTTAGATGTTAGTGGTGAATTAGTGACTTTGTAGGGGATAATATTTGTTGTTATTAGTGGTTTAGGAGAATTAGGGTATTAAGTGATGGTTAGGGGTTAGGTGTTTGGGTTCAACACGTTAGGTTAGTGGGTTACTAACTTGGGTTAGATTTCGAGATAGGTGCATTATTTAAGTTCACAAGTTGGGTTAGTGGATTAAGATAATATGTTAGGTTATTTTTTTAGTGTATAGACGGAGACTAGGCTCAAACATTAAAGGGATATGGGTTGGGGTTTTAGATTTTATCCTAAAATACTTATTCAGTTGGCCATCAATAACAAGCTTGTGATAGTCATCTATAGCCAACAACTATATTGGATGGGGAGGATGGGACACCATCCTAATGCCATGTTGTAGTGGTCCAAGCTAGCCACAAGCTGATACACCTCATCGACGATCGCTATGAGATATATTTTTCCTTGCTGATGTTTTATGTTAATCTTTTATTACTTTTAAGACCTAATTTATTTCATAGGACATTTTTTCTTTCCATAGAAAAAAAATCATAAATGATTCATAATGACAAAATTACATTTTCCAGATGCCTTTTAGCATTCAAAAATCCTTTGTATGACAATAGAGGATGTCAACATCTAGTTTGAAAAGATTTCAAAAACTCACATAGGCTAGCTTTACAACCATATAGGTCTCAAAATTTGACCTCAAATTTGTCCTTAGACTAGAGGAATCCAAAAAGAAGAACAAATCCATAATTTTGTTTTCTAAATAGTAATGAAAGAGTCCAATGTAATCCCCTTATAAACAAATGATCTCAAAATATTACATTCACATGTGAAATTCAATCATATAAACTATGCGTACTTCATAATTGAACCCTCAAGTATAATTGCTATTCAAAGGGAGGATGTGTATATTTAGAAACACGACCATAATCCTCTTCCTGGATGATCTAGAGGGACGCCAATCTTCAACGATCCATCAACAACATGATTCCTTTCCTTGAAAATATGATGAAAATAAATAATATTAAAAACCAAAATTATACCTTTGATCTCATCCAACAAAGGCTACAATATGAAATTTCTCATTTCATATTCGCATTTCAACCACTTGATACCTAGTCATCAGTCTCCAAAGGTTTGTAATTTTATTACACCTTTTTCAATGACCAATGTAAGAGTTATTTTTAGATCCATTAATTCAACATAGTTATCTACACCTTGACCTAGTCGAACTTTATAACTAAAGGAGTGAGAGTGATTCAAAAATACCATTTCCCCAACACCACTAATCATAGGATTCCCTTGTGAAGCACCATAAAAAAATGGCCAAGGCCTAGATTTGACAATATTCTCCTCTGCTATCTATCTAATAGGTTTATCCTTTTTCACACGACTGAAACTAGATAATATATTAATTGCTTGAGTAACACATTGAAGAGGAGGAATAAATTTGTCTTCAAATAGGCAATCATTTCAAGCTAGCCATATGCCTCAGGCTAATAACATAGGAAAATCTCTATACCTACTTACATTTTCATTTTCACACCAAGCTGTCCAACCTTCCTCATTAGTAGCACCACTCCATACATCTATTAGCCCGATTATACCTTCCACTTCCTTCCATACCTATATAGAATATGGACAAGACATTATAGATGGAAATTTGTTTCTTCATTTTCCTTACACATAGGAAATCTCCCAGAACCATGTTTATTCCTTTTCTAAAGAATATCCCACGTAAGTACCTTATTATTGAGTAACAACCATATGAATATGTGAGACTTTGTAGGACATTTAAACTTCCACAATTTTTTCCCGCCACCACCTTTGAACCCCAAAATCACCTCTAGAGCTTAAAACCTTATATCCTGCCTTTGGAGTGTAGATACCTAATGGATTCATCAATGAAATCAAAATATCATCATTGTCTTTAATCCTAACATGACATTATCTGAGTTTTGCAATATAATCTTCCCATTTAACTACATCCTCTCCTTTAAAGCCATCACCCCTACATGCTTCTATTCTTGACTCCATATCAAAGTCATATCAATATCGACTATCTAGTTGAGATTAAAATACCCTTTATCTATTAAGAACTATACCATGAGTAGGTAGATTAATCAGAACCCCACAACCAATCCAAGGATCAACACCCACCATAAACCTATTCTCATAACCAACCTTTCACACAATCCGATTTCCAATCAATGGGAAATACAATACCATTGCTTTCTACATTACCAAAACATTAGGAATATTATTTGAAGGACTTCCAATATAATCCTCAACAGTTCCAAGGAGGATATACTTATGCTCCACCACTTTACACCATAGACCCTTCCCTTCAATGAGCCTCCAACCAATTTTAGATACTAAAGCTTTACAGGAATGGAAAATATTTTTTAACCCCCACCCCCTATGTCTTTTGAAATTGCCAACCTTTTCCAATTTACCAAAGGGATCCCCCTCTTCTCCCTACAACATGACTAGATAAATTTGAAGCTAATTTTGCTTATCACCTCTAGTACACCTTTTGGTGTCCAAGACAAAGACATCCAATACACATGAATTGCTTCTAAAACAATCTTTACCAGAAATAGTCTACCCTCACTTGACAATTGATGATGACCGTTGATTTTCTTTTCCACCTTAGCAATCAACCAAGACCAATCTATTTTTTGATAATCATTTGGCTTTATAAAAAACCCTAATGATTTCATAGCATTGCCCAAATCAATCTAATTATAATGAAACAAATGAGAAATATAATTCATGTCTTCTTTAGGAATTACCATGAAAGAGATAGAGGATTTTTAAATGTTTATCACCATACTTGTAGCAATATAACATAGGTCTATGATCTCTTTAATCTCTATTTCATCTCTTATTATCCCATCAAATAATATCAAAATTCCATCAACAAATAAAAAGGTGTGAAAGATAATATGTGCTTCTAATTTTAATACATTTTAAAACCCTAGATCTTTTAGCATCCATCAAAAACTTGCTTAGAACTTCTGCAAGAATTAGAAAGAGAAGGGGGAAAGAGGAAACCCTTTCCTTAGCCCTATTTCAAGTTTGAAAAAGTCAATGCTAACCCATTAATCAAAATAAAGAAGGGAATTGTAGTCACAATTCATAACCCAATTCACAAAGGAACATAAAAGCCCATATAAATTAACATTAACCTCAAATATAACCAACTAACCCTGCCATAAGCCTTTGATAAATCAAACTTTACCACCACTTCTCTAAGTTTCTTGGATTTTTTTGAATGAAATCCTTCTTGAGCCACCCCAATATATTCATGAATCTACCAGCCTTCAAGAAAACCAAACAAGTATCATTCCAATTTAGGGTTAATTTTTGCACTTCTTAGTGATATTATTTCAATTCTATGTGAAAAGTGTTCGGTCTGGAATTTATTAGTTAGTTCAACCATTTGAGAAGGCCAATTCTAAATAATAAAAAAATACAAGTGATTCTCTATTTTGAAATGTTGCTTTGTTTTCTAATGAAAATTATATGCATGTTGTAACATGCCTTGCAACCTTATACCTTATGTTTTAATCTTATACATTATGTTTTAGGAATATCATAACTCCACAAAAAATTGAAGATCTTTATGGAGATCTTTTCTAGGAAGTGTTGTTGCTTGTAAAGTGAGTTCTTAAGCATTCTAGCTTGAAGGTAGAAGAGATTTATGTTGTAGAGTTGATAGGTGGAGTGACTCACATGCCAAAATTTCTAGTTAAGTGCTCTAATCATTAGTATTTATATAAAGTTTTGGAGAATTCCATTCACTTTGTGGATTCCATTTAAAGATCATTTATAAGAAATTGCATGTTTTTTTATGGGAAAATGAAGTGATGCTTGAAATTGTCATTGGTGACTTTATGAATCTTAATAAAGTGATTTTACAACTCTTGAATGAATTTCTTCTCTATTTGTCATGCCAAAGATGTTGGTTAAATGCCATGTTCTTTAAAAGCTAAATGTTAAGAAAATAAAATAAATCTTTAGCAATAGAAAATTAAATAACTAAAAGTACTTAATTAGAATTTTATAGAAATGACATGTGTTCTTGAATAAGTTTGGTGAAGTGTATTTTTTTAGCTGTGTCCTTAACATGAAAACGTATTGATAGTTCTCTTTTACATTATACTAAAATAATTTCTTGGTAGAGAAGATTTAGATAGACATATTGATGTTGATGAAGCTATAGTACTTAGATCAACACTTATGATACAAATTTGAGTGATGGAATCAAGCTAACCCACAAGCTAGGAATGATTGATGGTATACCATATGTTATCATATTGGAATTGCATAGTCTTGATCTTGATAAAAAGGAGAGTAATCAACAAGCACTTATCCCATGGATGAAGAAGCTTCCTAGCAAGGTAAGCATGCTAGTTGTTTTAGCTATGGTTTTATGTAAATTTTTAATGTATAGTATCCCATTTAATTTTATCGCCAGTCATGGATATTATTGTTATTGATTTAGTGCTAACATGAATATCTTGATAAAATTCATCATGTATGAGATTCAAATTTGTAAAATATAACAAGGACTTTGAAATTTTATTTCTATATGATTTTTTTGATATATTACCTTGGGGGTTTCCTCTGGGAATACTATGAGATATCAAGTTTCTGGTTTAACTAACACCTACACAAAGTAAGATAAATGTACTTATATGATGCTTTATTTAGTAGAGTTTCTACATTAATTTATCCTATTTTTCTACTCAAGAATTTGCATTTTCTTTCATATTTCCCATATTATTCTGCCTTATTTTTGTCTCTTATACTATTTCATATTGAAATGCATTAATCCATGGATATGCTTGGCACAAATCATGATTGTGTTTTACTACTTCATAAAATCTTTTTAAACATGCAACACAAAACCTCTTCGCTGATATTATTAAATAAATAATTATAATAATGAATAATTGTAATAAATGATAATAATAAATATAATAGTAAATAATTATAATAATACATAATAATAATTATAATACTAAATAATATGAATAAACATAATAGCAACAATAATAAATAAATGGATAAACAAAATGTATAAAAATAGAAGAAAAAAAAGAATAAATAAAGTAAAACAATAAATTTAATTAAATAAAAATGAATACTTTATTATTAGAATGAAAGGGTAAAATAAGAAAAAATTAATTTATGGAATAGTCAGTTAAGTTAAGATAAGAAAAAAAAAATTGCATGGTGACAAGTGACATTCGTACATGGAAATTCTTGCATGAACATGTAAGAAAGATTATATATTTCGAGATGGAAAAATAAGTAAGACATATTTTTCTGGTGCAATTGAGGGATATGCTTGAAGGGTGACATTGTTGGTTATTGGGGGCTCTCAATTTTGATGACTGAGGGGATTAGTTGGGAGGAGAGTCGTCCCCCACATTGTTGTTGTGGCATGCTGGATCAAATCTTGGAGCGCAATGGATTGACATGTATAGTGTTATAAATAAGTGAAGGTCTTCAATTCTCAGGTAAGCTCGTCACCAATATGATATCATTTGAATTATGCAATTAGTATTCTTTTTGAATTATGCAATTAGTATTCTTTTACTTTATCAAGTTTATAGTTATAATTCATGTGGTTTTATATCCACTGTATTGGTTTTGTGTATTAGAGATTTGATGGCTAGATAGACCATTACATATCAAGTTTATAGTTATTATTCATGTGGTTTTATATCCACTGTATTGGTTTTGTGTATTAAAGATTTGATGGCTAGATAGACCATTACATATGGTATTAGAGCTACATGTTTAAACCCTAAACCTATGAATCTTTTTACCCCACCAAAATCAGTGGCATAGTAAACCATAAACATGAAATTTTAAATCATATACCCGTCATACAACATGAGGGCTAACACATGTGATTTCTTGGGGTACCATTGTGTAAGTCTTTAAAAATCTAAAAATATGTAGTCTAAACATTCAACTATGAAATGACTCTTTTCCGACGATATTTTCCGGGGACATTTGCCTGAAATCCGACGAGAAATTGTTAGATCTGTAGATTTAAGTGATTATTTCTGTATAATCCAAGTACTTTAAAGGTTTTTCAACATGCCGAATCCATTTCCGCATTCAAAAATGGATTTTAAACAACAAAAAATAGTGATTTCATGCAAATTTATAGCGCAAGATTTCGGCAAAAGAAACAATTTCATAAAACAATTAAACAACGAACTTTAAAAAGTCGTAGGCTAAAGATTCTATGAAATGAAGATTTCCTCAAAATCCGACGAGAAATTGTTGGATTCGTAGATTTAAGTGATTATTTCTGTAGAATCCAAGTGGCCTGAGAATTTTTCAACATGATGAATCCATTTCCGCATTTAAAAATAGATTCTGAACAACCAAAAATAGTGATTTGTGTAAATTTATATTGCCAGATTCAAGCAAAAAAAACTCATTTCGAAGAATAACTAACCAACACTCTTTAAAAATATGCTATTAAACTCTTTGAATGTTTTTTTCTCCATCTTTGCCAAACAACTCTACCAACCGGAAGTGATCACCGTTCATACCAACACCACACGTCGAAAGAACATTCGAGGGGAAGGAATTCACTATCAAGATACCGGTTGTTCTTCTGGTCTAAATAGGACGAAAACCTTCTGTTAAATTATGTTGCGTCCCATATATGCCAGTTCTGTTAAATTCAAATGAGAGATTGTGGTCATACAAAACCCTTTGGAATTCGTAGCTTCGGCGAACATAGAGATTCCCAGGTCGCTGAAAATTCTCGGTTGATTGCCAGTTAGCCAGCGGTCACGACGACTGTGTGCTGTGTGTTGATTGCCAGTTAGCCAAACAATTCACCTTCAAGCCGGTGAGCATTGACATTTACCACAATGATCCTCATACGCATAGATAAAGGCTTGACTTCCGAACAAAATTTCTGAAGCACTTATAATCTTTCAATCCCTTCACACGCTGAATAAAATTGGAATTAACATGATTATATGATAACTATAATACAATTACAATGCATTGGGTAATAATGATTCCACACAGTTCGATCCGCCGGGCCTTTGGGGGTTTCTTGTCATCGTACAACTGAGGAATTTCACTTGAAATCCATTTGCAGTTCTCAATGGGTACCCATTATCCATGTTCCTCCCTGCAATCGAGGGTTTCAGGATGCTCAATTTCAAGATTTACATATACAAATTTACAATTTAGTTTAGCCCACAAAAATAACAAACCATTTCCAACAAATTTTTGTGATAAAACGCTGCCATTTTGGGGAATTCTGGCTCAGATTTCAAGAAAATACACGACCCCGATGACTCAAAATATGCACTGATACCGCCTATTTCCCTTGGATTTCCTTATTTTGAGGAATACCATGGTTCATTAAGCTTGATTGTGATGCATTTCAAGCTAAATCTTCATGGAGCCGATAATAAGATTTTACAGGATTTGACGGGAAGTGTTTAGGGCATTGAACTATTGGGGGATTTTGAGGAATCCTTCTGAATTAAGATTAATGGAGAGGGACTCTTAGAGCCTATGGGCCTTTACCAGAAGGAGCGTGGAAATAATTGCAGTAATAAAATGAAATCTAATAGATTTATTTTCCTTGGAAGAGGTTAAGTGGTTAGTCGAGCTATGATTCAACTCTTGAAAGCTTATCGTGAAAATTTATTGATGGTAGTTTTTTTTTCTCCTCGTTTCTGGTTCAGATTTTATTTCCAATCTATGGTTTCCCCACCTCCTATCATGATTTAGATGGATCTCGATGACCATCCACCTTTTTCACTGAATCACCATTTTGAGCCTATGGTTTTGATAAACCATGATATTCACTCTTTTGATGGAGAATGGAATGTAATGTCATCTTCATTTGTTAATTATAAACATCATGTAATGATTTCCTAGTGGTTTTATGTACATACCTACAACATAGTGTTAATGCATTGGATCCCATTAGAACTTTGTAGTTAAGTGTGTTCAGGCTAGAGTAGTACTGGGATGAGTGACCACCCGGGAAGTCTTAGTATTTTACATGTCTATGACATTTTATAAACTTAGTCCAATTTATCCAACATGCATCATGGGAATTGTTCTCCTCTCACTCTTATAATTGAGGTGAAGGAGACCCTTTAAGTATGAAATGGAGTGTGATGTAAAGCTTCGAGTGAATGAAGCATAGCCAACATCTCTGTCTTTTTAGAGATAAACTACTTCATTTTTCTAGTTTGTGTTCTACAGTGTTTTTCTATCTTATTCAATAATAGAAGTTGGGTTTCATTGTATTTATGTGTTCTCTTCTATATTTTTGTGTATTTCATTGTTATATCTCAGTTATATTTTTGCCTTCATGTCGTTCTCAAAATAATCCGGATTAGTGGCATCAGAGCAGTCTGCTCCTTCTCATTTCTTAGAGCAGGTCCCCGACGAGGTCATGGTATAGAGATTTGGGTCTCAAGCTAGTTTCTCTTGAGGACAACCACCCTCGCTAGCCCAAGCGACCTCCCATGGTAGAATAAAAGAGAGATGATAGAGCAAGAGATCCTTTCAACACGTTGCTCGAGGAATCCCTTGTGCGACAAAGGAACGAAATGATGGACAACTTCTTTCAGATCCTTCGAAGAATACTAATGGTGGAAGTCGAGGCATCTTCAACAAGCAACCATTTCACAAGTGCGACACCCTTCAAGGTACATGTCAATTTTGATATCCCCTTATTTGAAGGCCAGATAGATATAAATGCTCTAGAAAAATGGTTGAATATTCTAGAAGGTTATTACTCTGTCCAAAAAAAATTCGACAGTGAAAAGATCACCTTCGCGCTCCTTAAATCCCTTCCCCATGTCAGATCTTGGTGGGAAGGTTACTGGGAGAGGTACACCATAGATGAATCTACACTATTTGGGAGAGAAACCACTTGGGTGGCCTTTGTAGATGCCCTAAAGAAGGAGTTCTACCCTGTCGAAAACTATGATGACCAATACATGAGATGGACAACTCTGCATTAGAAAAGAGATCAGATGGTGTCAGAGTACACCAACATATTTCATACCTTGCGCTCAATGCTAGGTATCAAAGACTTTGAGCGACACCTGGTTTTGAAGTACCACAATGGTCTACACAGGTACATCCAAACAGAGATGGATTTCTTGGACATCTCCTCAATGGGATTTTCTTATCAATATGCAGTCAAAATTGAGCAGAAATTCAAGCAGTAGAGTAAGTGGGAGAAGCATGGACAGAGCAAGGAAGGACAACCTCAAGAGAGCCAGTCCCATATGTAGGAAAAGAAAGGTAACAAGAAGTATAAGAAAGACACCGGAAAGTGGTGTGAGTTCCACAACAACCCTTGGCACAACACTTATGAATGTTGCTCAATACAGTGATTGGTGGTCGAGCTCAAAGACAAAGAGCCGAACCTCGACTTGGACCCTAATTCAGAAAATAATAAAAGGAGACATATCATTGATGCAGAACCCACTGCTACTATCACAACTGCAACAATCCAACCATAAGAGGATCCTGAGGAGGGGGAGCGACTCTTCCATTCACAGATGTGGGTGAAGTGGACTCCATTGCATTTTATTGTTGATAGCGGAAGCCAAAAGAACATCATCTTAGCATAGGTTGTCAAGCAGTTGGAATTTCCAACAACACCACACCCACAACTATACAACATCGAGTGGCTTCACCAGGGTCAAGATCTTCATGTCAGCCAACAGTGTCGCCTGTCCTATGACATCAAGCCCTTCAAGGTTGAGGTATTGTGTGATGTTGCCCCACTGGAAGTCTGTGATGTTCTATTAGGACAACCATATATGTGGAGGAGTCATGCCGTTTATGAGTCTTGACCCCGTAGCGTCATTGTTACTCTGGGGGGTCAGCTATACCAGATACTAGAGGTAGTTCTGACTATTGTCCCACCAAAACAATTCCACAAAGTAATCTCTCATAATGCAAAGTTTAGCCTCTTCACAATCCAATCAGAAGGTGAACAGAAGGACACTGCAACCACTGCAGCCTCAACCCAAGACCTTTCTATCCAGTAGAAGCAGATCAACAAGATTGTAGAAGAGTACCAAGATGTTCTTGTTGCACCTACGGGGGTGCCTCCACACTGCCCAGTCAAGAAAGTTTATAACAAAACCCTTCATACTCTTCATGTTGCATCTTCACCGCGAGAGTCCTCCCACACTCAGGTAGATCATGCAGCTAGATTGGTTGAACGGATCCAAACCCTCCAACAACAGGTTCATGACAACCTTCAACAAGATAAGAATGACAACTTCTTTAGTAAGGCAAGCAACAGACCAAGCTTCAGATTTAGCGGAAGTCTCCCTGTCTCCCAAGGGAACTTGACACAATGGGGACCATTGTTTCCTAAGGGGTGAGGAATGATCCAGATGGATCTCGGTGGCCATCCACCTTTTTCACTGAATCACCATTTTAAGCCTATGGTTTTGATAAACCATGATATTCACCCTTTTGATGGGGAATGAGATGCAATGTCATCTTTATTTGTTAATTACAAACATCATGTAATGATTTCCTAGTGGTTTTATGTACATGCCTACAACATAGTGTTAATGCACCGGATCCCATTAGAACTCTGTAGTTAAGTGTGCTCAGGCTAGAGTAGTACTGGGATGGGTGACCACCTGGGAAGTCTTAGTATTTTACATGCTTATGACATTTTATAAACTTAGTCCAATTTATCCTACATGCATCATGGGAATTTTTATCGAGAATTTTTATCCTCTCACTCTCTCATATATAATTGAGGTGAAGGAGGCCCTTTAAGTATGCAATTGAGTGTGATGTAAATCTTCGAGTGAATGAAGTGTAGCCAACATCTCTTTCTTTTTAGAGATAAGCTACCCCATTTTTCTAGTTTGTGTTCTATAGTGTTTTTCTATCTTATTCAGTAATAGAAGTTGGGTTTCACTGTATTTTTGTGTTCTCTTCTATATTTTTGTGTATTTCATTGTTATATCTCGGTTATATTTCTGCCTTCATGTCGTTCTCAAAATAATCTGAATCATATCATTCATGAGTAGTTTCTTATCAAACAAAAGCAATCGAGAGATAATATTATAACAACTTAATAGTTTGCAACTTCCCCTACATAAAAGGCTTTAAATTTCTATTTCTACCATCACTAGTAAATTTTGAATTACTGCTATAACTAAACATTTAGTAAATAAAGTTGACTGTGATATAAGAAAACAATGATATCCTCAACTTTGTTTGACTGGTTAAAACATTCTGGCTCCTCTCTGCTTCTTCTATGTGCCTAATTATATATTTTGATTTTTGAATGGATTTGCTTCCATGATTAGTTAATATTTATAAATGTACAATTACTCTGTTTGCAATATTGAAGTTGATCTATTAAGGAGACAAGTGCAATTCAGTCGGTATCATTTCCTTATATAACTCTTTCTCTATGTTCCTGGAAAATGGAAACGAGAAACAAGAGGACACAAGCTTCTAGAAACAAAAAGGTTGAGGGCCCAAATTATAGGAAATGGCAGTGAAAGACTCAAAGAGAAACAATGAGAAACTTAGGAAATGCTAGGAAACAGTTTCCAGAAACAAGATGAAGATTCAAAAACAAGATTCAATTTAGAAAAAAAAAAACCACAAGATTTAATACCATTACTGTCAACTTCAAAAATAATTTCAAACTTCCTAATTATTAATTTCGTATTCCATACCACAATACAACAAAATTGGAGATTTGGCTGAAAGTTGTAAGATGCTAGTGTTTTTTTCAAGGAAATCCTCGCACCCTTTGAGTACTTCTCCATGATTCATGGATGATAAATGGGGTAAACCTTCGACCCAGATTACGGGGCCTAACCCCAAGGGATCGAGAGAGTCGAACATGTGACCTCTCCAACTGATTACGAGGGGAGAGTATATTATGTACGAACGACCTTGTTTTTGAACCAACTAAGCTTATAGCTTGCATAGCGAGGTGCAAGCACACAATGAATGGTATAATATTTGAAAAATTTCCTAGTTTCTTCATCATGTGTTGGCATATTTCCTTCCGTTTTAAAGAAGAATTTTTCATGTGAAGTTTTGTCATCCCATACAAGCAACAAAACACATACTCCTCCTTGACACTTGAATTTTAGAATCGGTCCCAGGGTCGACTCCCATCCTTGTGGAAATGGTCTTGTAGGCTCCCACACAAGCCTAACCTTTTCATATATGTACCAAATGATGCGCTTCTAAAATTGACTGGCATATGTTTATAATATTGAAGAGACTTATTGGAAAATTGGTGCAACGTCTAATCCATTTTATCAGGTGTACTTTGGTTTCCAGGGCTTCAAATATTCAGGCTGACTTAAAGTTTCATTTTAATAATTTGTAAGGACTTGTTCAAGAAGATAGGTATATTTTATTGAGATTGCTCGCTCATATTTCAGAGGTGGTTGGAAGTTATCTGGTAAAATTCCAACCTATGTCAAGTTTTTCAAAGGTTATGTCATTGTAAAGCTAGCTCTAGTGTCCCCAAAACAATTCGGTATTCGAATATGAAGGCAGTTCAAGGAAAGTCTAGTGAGATTTTTATTATGACAATGTGGGGGTAAACCATTGAAGTTGGTGAAGTTGGAAAACTGAAAGGCGTCTTTCTTGAAAGTGAAAGTTCGTAGGTATGAAAAAATAAGTACAAAGAGATAAGAATTTCAAGTAATGTTAGAAATATATATCTGATAAAGTGGCCTCATGGAGGAAGGGTAAAGTGACATAAGAACCCTGGATGATCAAAATATATACAAATTGAGAATTTAATATCGATGATTTAAGGCATGCTAGGACGACTAGTAATTGCTTGGTGATTGAAATCCACAAAATTTCTCTATAAGGGAAAATAATACATGACTAGAGATTGTGGCTATAGATGATGGGGTTTATGCGAAAGTCAACAGTGTATTCAAACAAGGAAAATATATGAAAACTTCAGTGCATTGATAGGGGTGACTATACATATCCCATAAATTGCCAACTTCCTTGTTGAAATGATAATCAAGAAACAATTGGTATTTGGGTGATCACATGACACTTATAGTACTAAATGATCCTTTGGAGAGTTATCTTGGGGTGACAAATGTAAACAAGTAGATCCATGTAGGACTCCAAGCAAACAAGTACAACCCCTTTCAATAAACAAGTCACAAAAAAAAATTCCTTTTGAGTCGAGCACTGAAAGTGGTCAAAGACATATATATTCATATTTTCCCTCCTGGATGTGCATAAATGATGGTTCCAGGCATGAGATCTCCTATTATCTTCGAATGTTTATTATCAGTGGAGGGAAAGAGGGTGATGTTGTAGGTCTACCTTGTGGTAATCTGCTTGATGTCCGTACAATTACCTTTTGATACAGTTTCTCCATGCCAATGACAAGAAACTTAGTAATTCTTGTTTCAGTTTTAGTTTCAGATTTTTAAACCTTTAGTTCATTAATAACTAAATCTGTAGCATGCTCAAGTTTGCACATCCGTAAAGAATTAGTTTATTGTGGGTAACCATGAATTATAGAAGATTTAACTACATTTTATTATTCGTTCGAATTTAATTATAGGTATGATATTCTTAATGTAGAGGTGAGGGAATGTTAATTATTAGTTAAGAGAAGTACACACTAATTTTTTGTGTGTGTTGAATTCATCAAATTCACCATGGGAAAGAACACATGACTAGATATTGTGGAAATAGATGACGGGGTTTACATGAAAGTCAACAGTATATTCAAACAAGGAAAATATATGAAAACTTTAGTACTTTGATAGGGTGACTATACATATCCCATAAATTGCCAACTTATTTGTTGAAAGAATTATTAAGAAACAACTGGTATATGGGTGATCACATGGCACTTATAGTACTGAATGATCCATTGGAGAGTTGATGACAAACGTAAACAAGTAGATCCATGTAGGATGGATATTTTGAGGATATTTCTTGCATTATTTATTTATGAAGACTAATAAATTGGATTCTATTGATGAATCAAGATAAGAACGCTCATGATGTTATCATTTCTCTACATGTGATAGGTGTTGAGATGGTTATTATGTTCATGGTATTAGGTTATCTTAAGAGGCTATGGTATTTACTTATGATGTTACGTGATTCCAATTAATTATTGTTGATAAAAGGCCATGTCTTTGATAAATATATGTTGAGATGATTATTATATTCATGATGATATGGTATGATGTTAAGATAACATGCGGTTCCATTTATTGTATTTCATAAAGATATGTTGAGGTTATGATATTGTGATAATATTTCCTAATGTGATGACATGATGTAATTGCATGGAATTCGTTTATGATAAGATTTTTATGATGTCATGATGTGATGGCACGTGGTAATTACATGCAGATTTATGATGAGATGTTTAATGATGACATGCATGAGCATGTGGTGTCTTACTGTTCAAGATGTCATGATGACAACGATGTTGCGTTTTTTATGATGACATGTGAGATTTAGCATGTGGATTCTTTCTTTGAGATGTTGATATTATGATTATAACTACTACATTGGTTGCACATTGCGAGGTGGTTATTGTCAAGTCATCCACCAATGGAATGAGAGGGCCAGTTTATTTGATGATCTCGAGGGAGCCCACACCTATGAGGGGGAATATTTACAAAGTAGTACCATATGGGATGGGGACAACTCAATCAACCAGTCTATGCCAATGGTTCTTTTTCCTAGTGGGACCGTATGGAAAAGGCCATAATGCATGATATAGAGTTATGATGCCAAAGTTTCGAAGAACGAATGGAGTGTTGCTATTTGGTGGTGTTGTGGGATTGGACTTCGATGCTTGGGGCTGTGTACCCAAGGGAGAATAATGAGAGAGTTTGGTCCAACCTTTCAAGATGATTGGCATACATAAGTATTGATCCATATGATTGGTGTATGTGAGTATTGATCCAGATCACTGATGTACTTGAGTATTGATCCAGATTCCTTCTTGGGAAGATGAGGCTTGGTGCCTAGAGCCCTAATATATTGATATGTCTTGGTCTGGTTCCATAGGGTCTTAATGGACAAGATAGGGTCTGGTGTCTAGATTCTTGATAGAACAAGAGGTTTTGAGCCTGGTTCCGAAAGCTGAGAAGAAAATATGGAGAGTACTCATGCGTCCTTGATGGTGATTGGACTTTTGATGCCTATGTAGTCACTTGGGTGGATTTATATTAGTTCAACAAAGGGCGTTGTGGATTATATAGAGAGAAAATTAAAAACCTATAAGTACATAAATAACGTTAACTTTGGGACGAAGTTCCTTGAAGAGGGGAAGTATGTAATGCCCTGGATTAATTATAATAATAGTAATAATAATGATAAATATATAAATACTTAAACAAAACGAGATTATAAGGTAAAGAAATATGAACAAACAAAAATAATTACACTCAATTAAGATAAGTTAAGATAAGAAAATAGTTACTTTATTATTAATAAAAGGGTAAAATAAGATAAGATAAATTATGGAGGACCCGATTAAGTCAAGTTAAGATAAGAAAAAGGGAAAGTTACATGATGACAAGTGGAATCTATGCATGAGGATGTTTTGCATGGATATGTAAGAAATACTCTATATATTCCATAGAGAAAAAGGAAGGAAAACATCGTTTTCTGGTGAAATTGACAGATGGGATAGAACACTACCATAGTTGGTTGAATGAGGGATCAAGGGCTCTCAATGATGACAACTAGGGGATTGGTTGGGAGGAGAGTTGTCCCCCAAATTGTTGTTGCAGTCAGTGGGATCATGTTTGGAGATCAATGAATCAACATGTATAATGTCACAAGTAAGTCACGGTCTTTAGTTCTTAGGTAATCTCTTTAACAATCTTATGTGAATTATGCAATTGGTATTCCTTTACTTTATCAATTTTATGGTTATGAGTTATGTGTTTTATATCCACATTATTGTTTTTTTTTTTTTTTTGATATGTATTAGAGATTTAATGGCTAGATGGGCCATTAGAAATATGTAATGGCCCATCTAGCCATTAAATCTCTTATACATAAAAAATAACCAACACTGTGGATATAAAATACATAACTCATAACCATAAACTTGATAAAGGAATATCAATTGCATAATTCACATAAGATTGGTGAGGAACTTACCCGAGAACTGAAGACCTTGACTTACTTGTGACGTTATACTTGTCGATTGATTGCGCTCCAAGCATTGATCCCGCTGACTGCAACAATAATGTGGGGGGAAAATATCCTCCCAACCAATCCCCTCAATAATCATGACTAAGAGCCCCAGATTCCTCAATCAACCAACTATGCCAACGTTCTATTTTATCTATCAATTGCACCAAAAAAAGTCCTTCCTTTTCCACCCGAGAGTCTTTCTTACATATCCATGCAAAGAATCCTTATGCATAAATTCCGCTTGTCATCATGCAACTTTCCTTTTTTCTTATCTTAACATAACTTAAGAGTCCTCAATAACTTATCTTCTCTTACTTTACCCTTTTATTAATAATAAAGTAATTTTTTTCTTATCTTAACTTAACTTAAATGAGTGTAATTATTTTTAATTATTTATATTTCTTTACTTTCTATTCTTGTACCATTTGACTATTTATCATTATTATAACTATTTTTTTATTACTATTATTATAATTAATATTATGAACTACATACTTCCCCCCTTCAAGGAACTTCGTCTTGAAGTTAACATTATTTATGTACTTATAGTTTTTTAATTTTCTCCCTGTAAAATTCACAACACCCTCCGCTAAACAAGTATAAAGCCACCCAAATAATTATAACATACATTGAAAGTCTAATCCCCATCAGGGAAGCACAAGTACTCTCCATCTTTTTTGCTCGATTTTCGAAACCAAATTCAATGCCTCTTGGTTTATCAGGGCTCTAGACACCATAACCTATCTTGTCCATCAGGGCTCTATGGCACCATACCAAGACATCTCAATCTATTAGCGCTCTAGGAACCATACCCCATCTACCCAAGCAAGAATCTAGAACGATACTCAAGTACATCAGTGATCTAGATCAATACTTACGTACACCAGTGATCTAGATCAATACTTTCACACCAGTTATCTTGAAAGGATAAACCAAACTCTCTCCTTATCCTCCCCCAGGTACACATCCCCAGGCATCGAGGTCCAATCCCACAAATCCATTGACGAGAAAAACTCCAGTCGCTCTTCAGGACTTCGACATCACAACTCTATAGTAGACACTATGGCATTTTCCATATGATTCCACTAAGAAAAAGAACCATTGGCATAGACTGGTTGACTGAGTTGTCCCCAACCCATATGGTATTACTTTGTAAATATTATTCCTCTTGGGAATGGGCTCCCACGAGATCATCAAATAAACCAGCCCTCTCGGTCCACTGGTAGATGACCTAACAATCACCACCTCACAACATACAATCAATGCATTAGTTATAATCATAATATCAACATCTCAAAGAAAGAATCCACATGCTAACTCTCGCATGTCATCATAAAACTTCAACGTCATTGTCATCACGACATCTTGAACAATAAGACACCACATGCTCATGCATGTCATCATTAAACATCTCATCATAAATTTGCATGTAAGTACCACATGCCACCACATTATGACATCATAAAAATATTATCATAAAAGAATTCCACGCAATTACATCATGTCATCACATTAGGAGATATTATTATCTTAAGATAATAACCTCATAACCTCAACATATCTTTATCAAATATAATAAATGGAACCATATGTTATCATAACATCAAATCATATAATCATGAATATAACAATCATCTCAACACATCTTTATCAAATACATAGACTTTTATCAACATAATTAAATGGAATCACATAACATCATAAGTAAATACTGTAGGCTCTTAAGATAACCTAACACCATGAACATAATAACCATCTGAACACCTATCACATGTAGAGAAATAATAATATCATGAGTGTTCTTATCAACAATAGTGAAATCCAAACATGACAACATAAACACAAAAAAATGTTCTGTTGTATTTAAGAGTCACTCATTTCATTTATCACTACCACCGCTACATTCCATTCTTCATCAAACAAGAGTAAAGTTATGTCAATTGTGAGATTTGCAATAATGATTCCAGATTTAAGTTCACCTAAGTATGCTGATGAGTTGACTTGAATCCATCATAATGTTTCAACATAAGATTTTATTCCTAATAAAATTAAGCACTAATTCATTTAGATCCAAAACGTTTTTTTCAAAAATCATTTATTGGTACTAATTGGATCAAATATTGTGGGAGATGGAAACGATTTAGTTCATAAACCATAGTTATCCAAAGAAAATTCAATACTAGAAAAGTGAAATCCCTTTGTAGATAATTTAAACCAACCAATCATTAATCATATGCAAGTTACATGAGTTATTTGGTAGCATACTAAGTCTATAGAACTTTGTTGATTACAACATATCAATTCATATATCCAAAACAACAATGAGTTTCAATAAACCATTAAATATTCAGGTGTATCATAAGGAGCATATCGTATAGATTTGGTGTAGATCCAATTTGTATCTTTTAAAACGTTTGACCATTCATTTAAAATTTCATGGAGATTAATGTTGGCGAAACATAGTTCGACCAATCTCTAATTATAGTAAGGATCCCGCGAATTCTAGAATAGAGGGCGTATCTAGGGTCATATTTGGATATTCAAATTAAAAAAAATTACTCTATTTGACAACCACCGTTAGCATTCATGGATTGTTCCCCTGCAACAAAGTTCCATGTTGGCAAGAATGGAAATAAAACATAGTTAGTAACATC
>ML792245.1:154637-167755 GCA_009831015.1 Picea engelmannii | reverse complement strand
TACAAACATTAAATGCATATTATCGGGAATATCTTTTGCATTTATTTCATAACAGATGAACAAAGCTCGAGGATTTTACGATATATTCGAAATAATTTTTGAAACGTTTACATTATTTCGAAGCTGAATTCTGCTCTGCTACAGGTATACAAGTGAACACATAGTTTTTCCTCTTCTTTTGGGCTGCTCCACCATTGGCAGTTTTGTTCGCTCTGGAATCCTGCTGTTGAGGTACTGAACATAGAGCTGGTGAACATACAATTATGGCGCCCAAAAAGGCTTCAAAGAAAACCGAAGAACAACCGGAAGGCGATATCATTTCAGACACTATTGCAGCTGGAGTAGTACACAATGTTAAATCATGGGCTGCAATTGCAGAGAAAATGGAGGATGAAATTTCATATACAGACAATGGTACAGACAACCATCTCCGAGACATCGCCGAAACAGGTCTTCATAAGGTTGCAGCACGTCTGAGACTGGTTTCATATACATATATGATTGTCTGGGCACTGGATAAGGTGGACATTCCGACAAGAAGTATCCTAAACGGGCAAGGAGCTGTTATCGGCTCATTCAGGCCCGAACATATACAAGTAATGTATAAGCTATCTCCAAATTATAGGCACACTTTTGATAAAGAGTTTGTAGCTACTTTTCAACAAAAAGAATGTGTAGAAGGTGGCCAAACATACCCTGATATGATTAAAGGATGGGCAAGAGATGAGAACAAGTTTAGAGCTAATGAACATGGAATTTATGCCACAGCTTCCCTAAATGAATACATGGTGTATTTAGGAATGATGTTATGTAGACTCTTTGGAAGAAAAGATCATTTTCATTTCAATGCAGACTGGACACCATTCTTAGAAGAAGTTTCAGAAGGGCGTAGTTTCAATTGGCACAAAATATTATCAGATAACATTGCCTCAGAAGTTATAAACTACAAAACAGCTAGGGAAAAGGGACAACCAGTGGCCTTTTATATGTCGGCTTATATAATGGATGCTATTTGCTTTAGGACTCCATTCCAATTAATGAATTGGAGTTGGAATGATTCTTGTAAAGAGCCTGTCCATAAGTACCATTCAACTATGTGGGAAGAAAATGCCAAAGATAATTTTTATGAGGTATGTCATTATGTCATTATTCCTCTACACATAATGTTCTTCGGATGTGAACCTCCTCTCATTTCCAATACCATAATAGAAAACCTCAAAACAATGGCTGATTGGTTCATTGAAGAAAATTTCTCATATGTTAGGGTTTATGGATGTTCTATTCCACCACATGCACTCCCAAAGATACTCTCAGATAGGTTAATTTGCAGAGAAGTGGCTCATCAGTTGGTAAATGGTGGTATTGGACTAGAACTAAAAGCTCAACAGAAGAAGTCATGGCCATCTTTTCCCGTTTATCTAGGGAAATTTGCTTTATTAAACTTTGGTCATTCTAAGTCAGAAGCGAAATCATTGAGTGAAGTAAAATTAGTGGATATAGAACACAGGAAACATGATCCATATCAAATTATCAATTGGCATGTTACACAATGTGGATTGAAAGCATATGAACATGAAGATTCATTTTATGATGATATTTTCAGAAATGCTAAGTCATATGAGGAAGTTCAGAGCAGAGTGCAAACCTTGTCACCTGATGCAGAGGTGGGGTTTGCATCCTTTCAAAGAAATAGAAGACAATGTTTACCAAATATTTTGCAGGGTGAAGTGTCAACATCAGAGCAAGTGCCATAAATCATTCCTCCAGGTTTTGAAACCATTATTCAGTATGATACAAGTGTTAAAGGTAAATTGAAAGTTTCTGAGATTCCTCCTTAGAATCTAGAAAGTTCCCAGATCAAGGGAACACAAACAGAAAAAGGAAAAGGAGCAGAGAGAAATCCAATAAACCTTGATGATATTCTAGAAACAGTTGGGGGAACAACTTCACAGGAACTTGGGAGTCCCATTATAGCATTAACCCCACTGCAGGCTTCTTTTGGGAATCCTCACGAAGGAGTTCTGTACGTGAGTGACTTAGAACCAATTAGCAGAGATGAAATACCTTCATCGGATTATTTTTTTAGCAAAAAACGGAGAGCTGTGTTGAAACAGGAATTACATCATGTAGGAGAAAGAACAGTTAAAAAACATAAAATTATTATTGATGGAAAGAAGCTAAAAGAAAGTGAATTTTCCACAGAGTTAGCAGGGACTATGGGAGCCATAGCATCGGCCAATATGTACTCTGTAGGAAATTTAATCACTATGATAGAACATAAAGACCGGGAAATTACACAGCTACAGGACAGGTTGAAAGAAAATGAAAAAATAATTGGCTGGGGAATACAAAAAGGTCTTGAGCAAGCCAGGCTCAAAGATATCTAGGAAATTCAAAAGTTAAATGAAAATTTAACTGAAGAAAAACATATGATTCAAACCACCCAAGAATAAGTACAGAAACTGGGCAATGAAAATAAATCTCTGCAACATAAAATCATTTCAAAAACTAATCAAGTGATTGGAATAGATCAGTTCAAGAATAAAGCATCAAAGATATATGCTAATATTAAGGAAGAACAACAAAATATATTTTGCAATCTGGAAATCATCCAGAGTTATTTTCAAGAATCTAAGAGATCTATGGACAAGGCAATGCAAAAAGAAAGGGAAGCTAAAGTGGTAAAAAATTCTTTCCAAAAGATAATCACTGCTTTACAGAAGAAAGAAATTGGAAAATCACAGAAGTTGTTCATTTCAGAGCAATTGAAAGGAGATGCAATGATAAAGGTTTGGGAAACAAACTTGGAAGGTTATAAAAAGATTACAAAAAATGTCAATGAAGATTGCCAAAAGATTTTTGATTTCATTGAAAAAGAGTCAACACATATTGAGACAGATGGCTTATCCGATTCATTAGGAGAAATTGATATTAACAGGTATCAACTGAAGGCAAGAGAGGAACTTGAAGAGAAGAAAGCTGAAATCTCAAATATCAAAATGGTTAATATGGCAGAAATTGAGAAGCTAATGATAGCTTCCAGTTCAAAATTGGAAAAAGTTAAGTCTACAGAGAAAACACTTGCAAACTAGTTGCCAGGACTACAAAGAAGTTTCTTCTCATTTGAAGCAAACGAGATACCTGAGGCTCCTAAGGCCTTAGTGAACTTTTTAGAGAAACATGTTCAAGAATCTGACGCAGATAAAGAAAGTTCTTCGATTCAGAATTAAAAATTTGTACATATTTCTATTTTTAGTATTTTGTAATAAATTATAAACGGTTGACATTAGTTTATGCAACCGAAAAATTAGGAAGTTGGTTAGTTACCAATGGAAATTTTGGATAGAAATGTATAAATATAATTTCGAGAGGCTAAAACAAGGCTTCAGAAATTTTGGAAAAAGACAATTTTGTACGATTAGCTTTAAAGTTTATCAGAATATCATTCACAACAAGATTCTGGATCTTGCCATTCAGTGACTGTGTTTCTTCCCTTGTCTACTTTCATTTGTTAAATCTTCTTCTTAATGCGTATTTCTAGCAAGTGAATCAATTTGAAATTATATGCAATTGTTGTTTATAGTATCAGATTGGTTTGGATGTCGAATGTGTTACAGTTTTTCCTCTGGAATTATTTTAATAATTTTAAGACCTGTAACCTTCTGTTCCGTAATATTTTCTTTTGTTAGAAAACCTGCGTTTCTTTCGTTATTGTTAATGGAAATATAAGATTCTTTCCAGATTAAAGCCTTATATTTATCTGTGTTATGTTTCATTGTTTACAATTTCATAATTGTCACTGAACCAGGAAACGACCTTAATTGTGTCTTTACTTTTCTGTTTTAAGTTTTAAAGTTGTTTTATCAATATCTTCCCTTAATGTCTGAAGTAACAAATATATAAAAAACCCCTTTTACAAACATATAAAACCCACTTACCCATGACAGTTCCTAACGGTAGACAACCCAACATAGAACCTGGTCTACAGGATCAAACCAACATTGCATTAAACCTATTTAACACCATATTACAAACTGCAACAAATAGAACCGTGTTAGAACGATCGTGGGCAGCGATTGAACATGACATAACTATCCAGGAACAACGGGAAGCAAAACAGAGACAATTGAGAAACTGAATCTGATCTAGTTTTCTTGGTTTCTTCGTTTTAAAAGTATTATCATTTTTGGATGTCTAGACGGTGTGTTTTATAGCCTTAAAACACAAACTCTGGAACAACATATTTTTGGTGTCGTTGCCGGGGATCGAAGTAATGAATTAATTCCCTAGGTAGAACGACATTGACACTTTCTGTTCTTGATAGTGAAGAAGAGCAGAAAACTTTATAAGGCTAATCATCTTTCACTTGGCGACTCCACATTTAATAAACTGGCTAGTAGCCGAAAAAATACCAGAAAAAACCTGGATACCAAACAGACCTCGCCAGTCTCAAATCCGGAGAAAATCTTAAAATTGAGAAAATCTTTTAAACAAAACCTTTTATCAACTTTTAATACAGATCAGTCTAATTATACAAAATCAGATTCTTCTGAATCTCTTGAACGATCACTTTCGTTACCACCTTCTTTCGACACCTTTTCTTTTCCCGAAGTTTCGTCTCCTATCTTCCAAGAATCTTCTCTGAATACTGTCCCAACTTCAAGTCCAAACCTAACTATGGCGGGACAAAATGTTAGAGGAGGTGGAGGAGGTGGCGGAGGTGGAGGGAATCAAATACCAGTTCCCGTGATTTTTGCCAAAGTGGCCTCTAGGTATGCTCCCCTAGTTCTTCCTGCCACTCTTCATGATCTTCCAGAAAATTATATGAAGAGCCTCCCTAAATTTACAAGGGAGGGTGATCTAACCGCGCAAGAACATATTAATTTCTTCGATCAATTTGCAGACATTCTGGGAATAGAACACGAAGTTGTTTATTCCAGATTACTTGTTCAAACGTTTGAAGGACAGGTAAGAACTTGGTTTAGATCTTTACCAGCTGGGTCATTAACATCTTATGAAGAGCTGGAAAGTGCCTTTATCAGACAATGGGGTGAGAGAAAAGATCACCTCTATTACCTCACAGAGTTTGGAGCCCTAAAAAAGAAAAATTCTGAATCAGTATTGGAATTTACACAAAGATTTAATAAACTATATAACAAAATTCCAGCTGAAGTTAAGCCTTCCCAACCTTCAGCTAAAGTAACTTACGCTGGAGCTTTCGATCCTGACTTTGCTTTATTGTTGAGGGAGAGACGGTCTTTAGATCTTCCTAAGATGCAAGATGATGCTGTAGAAATTGAATCTAATATGATGGCATCTGGAAAGCTTAAAGTAAAAACAGAAAATGTTAATAAAGAAAATAAAAAATTTAAAGAACAGGGTGGACCTTCAGGGTCAGGGAAATCTGCTGGAGATAAGATAGATGAGATGGATAGGGTCATCCAACAACTCTCCAACAAAATTTCTAAAATGGAATTAGAAAAACCTAGAAGGGACAATTTTCCCAGAAAGGATTTTCGAAAAAATCCTGAGCCACAAGGACCACATAAAACAATAAAAAATGAAGATGAGAAAGTTCAAGCTCCTTTTAAAACTGAAGATTATATTGGAGAAGAAGATTTTGGTGAATTTGAACAGCTGGATGAATATATTGATTGTCTTGGTGATGATAACAGGTACCCTTATGTGTCTAGACAAGATTATGAGGCATCGTTAATGAGGGAAAGTAAATCAAAAGATGCAGTTAGCCCTAATGCAACTGATGATCATGCATATCAAAGTGTTGCAGATGACATCATCGCTGATTTGCAGGGAAGATATCATCTAAGATCGAAAAATAAAAATCTTCCTCATGTTCAAGAAAAAAAGGTTTTTCTTAGAAATGATACAAATGGAGAAAATCAAAAATTTGCAGATAAACAGTCTGCAAACAAAAATAAAACAGATAACCCTGTACAGTCAGAGCTTGTAAATATTCAAACCCCTGTAAATATGCCAACTCATGTAAAAGAAAAGAAGGTTGCACCACAACAAAAAAATGAGAAAAATACTATGGAAGCTCCACCTATTGAAAATGACAAGGTCATAGGAAATTTTAACTTAGAAAACGAAATAAGAAAGATTAAAATTCCTATCCCACTTGTAGAATTATCCAGGAATCCGGTATACCGGAAACAAATAGCTAAAATGATTAATTTCTCTGAAAAGGAAAGTCAAGCGGACACAATTAACTTAGAAGATGATAGACCTATCATATCTTTCGGTCCGCATGTAGAAGGTCCCAAAGATACTGTAGCTCCTTTTTATATCACGCTTACTATTTTTGACCACCTTTTACACAATTGTATGTTAGATTCTTGAGCTTCACATAATGTCATGCCCAAAGCAATAATAGATAAACTTGGTCTTGAAGTCACTAGACCATATGGTGATTTGTACTCTTTTGATTCTAGGAGGGTTAAATGCATAGGAATGATCAAAGACCTAGTGGTTAACTTAGCTCAGATACCCTCTAAAAGCATTCTTATGGATGTGGTAGTCGCAGATATTCCACCTAAATATGGAATGCTACTATCTAGATCTTGGGGTGCTAAACTTGGAGGATCCATCCAGTTAGATATGACGTACGCGACAATCCCTGTCTTTGGAGGACAATTCACTCGTCTATACAGGGAAACTCGAATGGCATTCACTGTGAGTGATCCTAAAAATCCTACAAATCACCCAGTGTATATTGCGGACCAAGATTTAGGAAACTGTATTTTATCATTAGACGATGATTTCGAGATAGATGTAGATAATATAGATACCGAAGAAAAAATTCCAAAAAATGAAATAAAAGAAAATGTATATAGTACTGGTACATGGAAGATGTTTTTTGACGAAGCCTCTTCTTATCTCAGAGCTGGAGCTGGAGTACTCCTTATTGCCCCTGACGATCAATAATTAATTAAAGGCATCGTGAATTTATCAGTAAGGAAAAGTTTGTTTTAATAAATTTATATACTGCAAAGACTTCAAAGATACAAAATTTTTATCCTTAAGATCCAAAATTGAAGGTCTGATTCAACATAGGATCGAACTGGGGACCTCGTCTTCCTGTGGGACGAGGAGAACATGCAGACTCAGTGCCTACATTGGGTAATGGGGTCAAAAGTTTATCGCTGATAAACTGTTCAAATAATAAGAAAAATTACACGAATCAACCTCTGAATAATTTTCTCAAAACATATCATTTGTTGAAATTCAGTTATGGTTTTCTTCAAAATTTTCCCTCTCATTCCAAAATTGAGTTAGTATTGAGATGTTTTAGAGAAATCTTTAGAAACTCAACAGCTTATTGAACATTCCAGCTTGCATCAATCGAAACATAATTCATCAATTTTAAAACTGGGAAGCTCCATTTGACTTGAGATGAATATCCAGTTTTCGAAACAATGATAACTAGAATAGATTATAGATAAGTGTGACACCCTTACAGATACCTCAGACATTGCTTCACTGCCAGCAGGCCTGTTCAGTACCCCAGTGAAGTTGTCTGTCCCTTTTTTACTGAATTTCCTTTCACCGCTTCGAATGCTACTTTTATTTTTAGACATTGCTTCACTGCCAGCAGGCCTGTTCAGTACCCCGGTGAAGTTGTCTGTTTTATATTTTCAGACGAGGGAAATCATTTAAATGAATTTCCTTTCATCGTCTGTAGGACTAGATGGGGGCAATCAGTTATGAATTTCCTTTCACCATCTGTCTTATATTTAGCTCATAATTATGAAGCGGGGGCAATCAATGATACTTAATATATCAGGGTTGGTGATCTGTGTAAAATTTTATAATCAAGGTTTGTCCACTTGTTTTTATTATTCTAGGTCAATGTTTCTCAACCTTCAAAACTTCCTAAGTCAGTAGAGAAAAAGGAAAAACACTTTCAAGGGATTTTCTTTTGAGCAAGCTAAAAAGTTCAGACAAACTGTTAAACAACTTAAGATATACAGATTTAATCTCAAACTTAACCATTTTAAGTCAGAGAGAGAAAGATGGATATTGACCTATCTGAACTCAATCATTTGATAAGTTTCCAATTTAATACAAAATCTCTTCAACTTTCAGGTACATGGCTCAACCTTCAAACTTTACTTCAGAATACTCTTATATTAATTTGTCGAATCTCATGTACAAAACATGCCAAAGGTAAGAATTTACAGATTTGAGATATCACTGCACAGGAAAGCAGGGCATTCAGTCTTATGTCTTCGAATATACGAAGATTAGACAGGCTCCTGGCCGACTGCTCAGGCATAAACTATCTCAGAGACACAAAATTATTTTTCTTTATATTTTTATGATTTTATAAATTTTTATTTTTGACATATTAATTTATTATTATTATTATTTTAACAATTTGAGAAAGAAACCTGTATGTACACATTTATTTTATTTTATTTTATTTATTTATTTATTTTTATTCCATGTAATCCTTTAAGAATCGTGCATTAACAGGAGCATTTAGGATCTTACCATCTAGATTTTCCAGTAGAAAAGAGTTGTTACCTTCAGAAGATGATATTTTAAAGGTTCCATACCAGATATGATCAAATTTACTGTTTTTACCTGAATCTTCCTTTCGAGCATCCCACCTTAGGACTAGATCTCCTGGGAGGAAGTTTCTGTTCTTAGCCTTGCGATCAAATAGCAGCTTCATATTATCCTGATACTTCTGTAGTTTTTCGTCTATCACATCCCTATGCTGCTGGACTTTGATTAATTGGTTTATTCTTCTGGTAAGAGGATTTGGATCTTCTTTCTTGTCCTGCCACAACTTCATTACAGGAAGTGCTAAGTTTATGGGTAATACCACATCTGTACCATAAACCATCTGAAATGGTGAAGTACCAATAGATTTCTTTGTTCCTATTCGATTTGCCCATAAAGCATACTTTAAATGTAAGTGCCAAGATTTTTTGTTTTCCTTTAAGACTTTCTTAATTATGCTGATCAAAATTTTATTAGAAGATTCAGCCAAACCGTTTCCTTGTGGATAATATGCTGTAGAATGTCCTAGTACAATGTTATATTTTTGACAAAAACTGATCATTGCCATTGACTTGAAAGCTTGAGCATTATCTGTTACTATTTTTCTAGGACATCGAAATCTGGCCAATATATTCTCTTCCAAAAATTCGATAACCACTGATTCAGTAGCTTTCCTGGTAGGAATGGCTTCCACCCACTTAGTGAAATAATGTGTGGCAGTGAGAATCCATCTATGTTGGGTGCTTGAATGTGGATTTATCTCACCTATGAAATCAAGCCCCCATTGCTGGAAAGGTGCTTCTGTTTTGACTGGAACTAACGACATAGCTGGTAACTTCTGTTTCCAAGTGAAAAATTGACAAGGGTTACAAGCCCTTACCTTAGCATTTACATCAGGGAACAACTTGGGCCAATAATAACCAGCCCTTAAAATTTTGTATGCTGTTGCTCTCCAGGCGTGATGTCCTCCACAGACCCCTTCATGAAACTGACTGATGACTTCCTCTGTCTCTGATTCAACCAAGCAAACTAAGAGGAAACCAAGTGGGTCTTTCCAGTATAACTTTTTTATCAGAAATGCAATATTTAACTGCATGCAATTTCAATGTTCTAGCTTTGGAAGCTGACAATTCATCAAGACATTTCAAAGTTAAAAGATATGTTACTATATCTTTATACCAATCAGATGAAATGAATTTATCCTTAATCTTGTTTTCAATTATTTGATCATCGATTTCATTCATATCTATCCATCCTTCTTCCTCTTGAGCGTTGTTCATTCCAAGAGCCCTAAAATTAGATTCAGCTAACAGTCTAGCTAAACCCTGTCCTTTAACTAATTTAGTTGGCTTCACCTCCAAGTCAAATTCTTGTATTTTTTCAAGCCATCTACCCCTCTTACCGTCACTGTCTGCTTGTACTAAGATATCCTTTATAGCGCTGGTAGGTACATATGCAAGGATTTTGGAATGTAATACATACGTTCTAAACGCCTTCAGTGCTTTAACCATTGCGTAAGCTTGTTTCTCCATTATATTGTATTTAAGCTTAGCATCTCGGAGGCTCTTACTGAAAAAGGCGATGGGTTGCTCATAACCCTCCTCATTCTTTTGTAGGAGAACAACAGCCAATGTATGTTCTGAAGCGAATGAAAAGATGAAGAACTCTTTAAGATAATCTGGACTTGCTAGTACCAGAGCTTCGCTTATAAATTTTTTAATGTGATCAAAAGATGCCCTTGTTTCTGTCGTCCACTTAACTTCGCTGTTCTTCTTGAGCATATCTGTTATTAGTTTAACAATTTCAGCAAAAATAGGAACGAATCTCCTAAAAAAGTTTATTTTTCCTAAAAAAGATTGAATCTCTTTAAAATTTCTAGGAATAGCTAAAGTTTCTATGGCCTCTACTCTTTTCGGATCAATTCTTATACCATCTCGGGATACTATATGACCTAACAATTTGCCCTCCTGCATTGCGAAATGAGATTTTTTTGGATTTAATGAAAGACCATACTTATGACATTTTTCAAAAGTTTGCTTTAAATGAATAATGTGATCTTCATCTTATTTTGAAAACACAGTAAGGTCATCCAGATATATAACTACAAACTTATCTCTTTCACCAACAAAGGCAATATCCATTGCTCGTTGAAATGTTGCTCCTGCGTTCATTAATCCAAATGACATTTTATCATACATAAAAGTACCCCAAGGAGTGGTGAATGCAGTCTTTTCCTTATCAGATTCACAAACAACAATTTGGTTATATCCTGAAAATCCATCAACCATGGACATCCTAGTGGCCCCAGCTACCTTTTCCAGCACGTGATCCATTTTTGGTAGAGGGTAGTTGTCTTTAAGAGAAGATTTATTTAAATTTCTAAAGTCAACGCATAATCTAATCTCTCCATTTTTCTTTCTTACTGGTACTAAATTGGCAACCCAATCAGAATATCTCAAAGAAACAATAATTTTAGCATCCAAAAGTTTTTTAACTTCTTTCTCAATGACAGGTAATAAGATTGGATTAAACTGTCTATTTTTTTGCTTGAAGGGTTTTACACCTGGTTTAAGTGGTATTTTGTGTTCTATCACTGAGGTGTCATAGGTTTTCAAATCTTCGTAAGACCATGCAAACACATCTTTATATATTTTTAATAACTCTGTATATTTATTTTTATTTTCTACTGACAAAAATTTAGATAATTTGACCATTTTAGGATTATTTACAGCTCCTATGTTACAGTCTTCAACCTCTTCTGGTTGAGGTTGCAGAGTGGTTTTAGAAGGAATATCGTCTTTATTGAAGAGTCTTTCCAAAGGTATCAGACCTTTGGGGATTTGATTATTTTTTAAAACAAGCATCCAATGATCAGCTATTTTATCATGGAATTCTTTTTCGTCTTCACCTTCCTGCATGATCCAAAAAGGATCATGTTGAAGAATAAACCAATTAATCGAAGTCCAGCAACATAGGGATGTGATAGACAAAAAACTACAGAAGTATCAAGATAATATGAAGCTGCTATTTGATCGCAAGGCTAAGAACATAAACTTCCTCCTAGGAGATCTAGTCCTAAGGTGGGATGCTCGAAAGGGAGATTTAGGTAAAAATGGTAAATTTGATCATATCTGGTATGGAACCTTTAAAATATCATCTTCTGAAGGTAACAACTCTTTTCTACTGGAAAATCTAGATGGTAAGATCCTAAATGCTCCTGTTAATGCACGATTCTTAAAGCATTACATGGAATAAAAATAAATAAATAAATAAAATAAAATAAAATAAATGTGTACATACAGGTTTCTTTCTCAAATTGTTAAAATAATAATAATAATAATAATAAATTAATATGTCAAAAATAAAAATTTATAAAATCATAAAAATATAAAGAAAAATAATTTTGTGTCTCTGAGATAGTTTCTGCCTGAGCAGTCGGCCAGGAGCCTGTCTAATCTTCGTATCTTCGAAGACATAAGACTGAATGCCCTGCTTTCCTGTGCAGTTATATCTCAAATCTGTAAATTCTTACCTTTGGCATGTTTTGTACATGAGATTCGACAAATTAATATAAGAGTATTCTGAAGTAAAGTTTGAAGGTTGAGCCATGTACCTGAAAGTTGAAGAGATTTTGTATTAAATTGGAAACTTATCAAATGATTGAGTTCAGATAGGTCAATATCCATCTTTCTCTCTCTGACTAAAAATGGTTAAGTTTGAGATTAAATCTGTATATCTTAAGTTGTTTAACAGTTTGTCTAAACTTTTTAGCTTGCTCAAAAGAAAATCCCTTGAAAGTGTTTTTCCTTTTTCTCTACTGACTTAGGAAGTTTTGAAGGTTGAGAAACATTGACCTAGAATAATCAAAACAAGTGGACAGACCTTGATTATAAAATTTTACACAGATCATCAACCCTGATATATTAAGTATCACTGATTTCCCCCGCTTCATAATTATGAGCTAAATATAAGATAGATGGTGAAAGGAAATTCATAACTGATTGCCCCCACCTAGTCCTACAGACGATGAAAGGAAATTCATTTAAATGATTGCCCTCGTCTGAAAATATAAAACAGACAACTTCACTGGGGTACTGAATAGGCCTGCTGGCAGTGAAGCAATGTCTAAAAATAAAAGTAGCTTTCGAAGCGGTGAAAGGAAATTCAGTAAAAAAGGGACAGACAACTTCACCGGGGTACTGAACAGGCCTGCTGGCAGTGAAGCAATGTCTGAGGTATCTGTAAGGGTGTCACACTTATCTATAATCTATTCTAGTTATCATTGTTTTGAAAACTGGATATTCATCTCAAGTCAAATGGAGCTTCCCAGTTTTAAAATTGATGAATTCTGTTTCGATTGATGCAAGCTGGAATTTTCAATAAGCTGTTGAGTTTCTAAAGATTGCTCTAAAACATCTCAATACTAACTCAATTTTGGAATGAGAAGGAAAATTTTGAAGAAAACCATAACTGAATTTCAACAAATGATATGTTTTGAGAAAATTATTCAGAGGTTGATTCGTGTAATTTTTCTTATTATTTGAACAGTTTATCAGCGATAAACTTTTGACCCCATTACCCAATGTAGG
>ML792245.1:120722-134470 GCA_009831015.1 Picea engelmannii | reverse complement strand
TATCACATAGCTGGAAATTACATATTTCCCTGTAAGTTATATTTTGGGAATAAGATGAATTTATGAAAACCATTTAGACATATTGAAATTTTATATGATCAATATTGCTTCGAGGACCTCGTCTCTCAATGGGGAGAGAAAGACAACACAATGAACTGATCAATTCGAGAGAATAATAGTACAAGTACCAGATAGTACACATCAATGAAGTCAAAATTAGAAGCAATGTGTATATACCTTAAAGTAGTATGCAATCACACCTAGAAGAATGGTTGACTTATTAATTGAATGAGAAGATGGAAAAATAAGTACAAAGAGATAAGGATTTAAAGTATTGTTAGCAATATATATATGATAAAGTGGCCTCATGGAGGAGGGGGTAAAGTGACATAAGAACCCTGGATGATCAAAATATATACAAATTGAGAAATAAATATCGATGATTTAAGGCATGCTAGTACGACTAGTAATTGCTTGGTGATTGAAATCCACAAAATTTCTTTGTAAGGGAAAATAATACATGACTAGAGATTTTGGCTATAGATGATGGGGTTTATGTGAAAGTCAACAGTGTATTTAGACAAGGAAAATATATGGAAACTTTAGCACATTGATAGGGGTGACTATACATATCCCATAAATTGCCAACTTCCTTGTTGAAATGATAATCAAGAAACAATTGGTATTTGGGTGATCACATGAAACTTATAGTACTAAATGATCCTTTGGAGAGTTAGCTTGGGATGGAAAACGTAAACATGTAGATCCATGTAGGGACTCCAAGAAAATAAGTACAACCCCTTTCAATAAGCAAGTCACAAATTTTTTATCCTTTTGAGTCAAGCACTGAAAGTGGTCAAAGACATATATATTTAGATTTTCTCTCTTGGATGTGCATAAATGATGGTTCTACGCATGAGATATCCTATTATCTTCGACTATTATTGTAAGCAGAGGGTATGAGGGCAATGTTGCAGATCTATCTTGTGGTAATCTACTTGATGTCCCTACAATTACCTTTTGATACAATTTATCCGTGACAATGACAAGAAACTTAGTAATTCTTGTTTCAATTCTAGTTTTGGTTTTTTAAAACTTTAGTTCATTAAAAACTAACTATGTAGCATGCTCAAGTTTTCACATCCGTAAATCATTATTTTATTGTGGGTAACCATGAATTATAAAAGATTTAACTACTTTATATTATTGGTTCAAATTTAATGATAGGTATGGTATTCTTAATGTAGAGGTGGGGGAATGTTAATTATTAGTTAAGAGAAGTAAACAATTTTTTTTGTGTGTGTTGAATTCATCAAAATTACTATGGGAAATAACACATGACTAGATATTGTGGCAATAGATGATGGGGTTTACATGAAAGTCAACAATATATTCAAACAAGGAAACTATATGAAAACTTTAGTACTTTGATAGGGTGACTATACATATCCCCTAAATTGCCAACTTCCTTGTTGAAAGAATAATCAAGAAACAACTGGTATATGGGTGATCACATGGCACTTATAGTACTAAATGATCCTTTGGAGAGTTAGCTTGGTTGACAAATGTAAACAAGTAGATCCATGTAGGATGGATATTTTGAGGATATTTCTTGCATTATTTATTTATGCAGGATAATAAGTTGGATTCTATTGATGAATCATTATAAGAGCGCTCATGATGTTATTATTGCTCTACATGTGATATGTGTTGAGATGGTTATTATGTTCATAGTATTAGGTTATCTTAAGAGGCTATGGTATTTACTTACGATGTTACGTGATTCCATTTAATTATTGTTAATAAAAGACCATGTCTTTGATAAATATGTGTTGAGATGATTATCATATTCATGATGATATGGTATGATGTTAAGATAATATGCGGTTCCATTTATTGTATTTGATAAAGATATGTTGAGTTTATGATATTATGATAATATTTCCTAATGTAATGACATGATGCAATTGCATGGAATTATTTTATGATAATATTTTAATGATGTCATGATGTGATGGCACATGGTACTTACATGCATATTTATGATGAGATGTTTAATGATGACATGCGTGAGCATGTGGTGTCTTACTGTTCAAGATGTCGTGATGACAATGTTGTTGAGTTTTTTTATGATGACATGCAAGAGTTAACATGTGGATTCTTTCTTTGAGTTGTTGACATTATGATTATAACTACTGCATTGGTTGCATGTTGTGAGGTGGTGATTGTCAGGTCATCCACCAGTGGACTGAGAGGTCCGATTTATTTGATGATCTTGTAGGAGCCCATACCTACGAGGGAGAATATTTACAAAGAAATAGCATATGGGTTGGGGACAACTCAATCAACTAGTCTATGCCAATGGTTTGTTTTCCAAATGGGACCATATGGAAAAGGCCATAGTGCCTAATATAGAGTTATGATGCCAAAGTTTCGAAGAACGGATGGAGTGTTTCTCTTTGCTGGTGTTGTGGGATTGGACTTTGATGCTTGGGGTTGTGTACTCGAGGGAGGATAATGAGATATTTTGGTACAACTTTTCGAGATGATTGGCGTAAGAAAGTGTTGATCCAGATGACTGGTGTATGTGAGTATTGATCCAGATTACTGATGTACTTGAATATCGATCTAGATTCCTACTTGGAAAGATGAGGCTTGGTGCCTAGAGCCCTAATAGATAGATATCTCTTGGTTTGTTTCCATAGGGTCTTTATGGACAAGATAGGGTTTGGTGTCTAGAGCCTTGATAGAAAAAGAGGTTTTGAGCCTGGTTCCGAAATTCAGGAAGAAAAAGTGGTGAGTACTCGTGCTTCCCCAATGGGGATTGGATTTTCGATGCCTATTGTAGTCACTTGGGTGGATTTATATTAGTTCAACAGAGGGCGTTATGGATTATACAGAGAGAAAATTAAAAACCTATAAGTACATAAATAACGTTAACTTTAGGACAAAGTTCCTTGAAGAGGGGAAGTATGTAATGCCCCGTATTAATTATAATAATAGTAATAATAATGATAAATAGTTAAACAATACAAGAAATATGAATAATAAAAAATAATTACACTCAATTAAAATAAGTTAAGATAATAAAATAAATACTTTATTATTTATAAAAGGGTAAAATAAGATAAGATAAATTATGGAGGACTCAATTAATTTAAGTTAAGATAAGTAAAATTGAAAGTTACATGACAAGTGGAATGTATGCATGAGGATTTCTTACATGGATATGTAATAAATACTCTATATATTCCGTAGTGAAAAAATAAGGAAGAGATATTTTTCTGGTGCAATTGACAGATGGGATAGAACACTATCATAGTAAAGTAATTTTTTTCTTATCTTAACTTAACTTAAGTGAGTGTAATTATTTTTATTTCTTTACTTTCTATTCTTGTACTATTTAACTATTTATCATTATTATTACTGCTTTTATATTACTATTATTATAATTAATATGAGGCACTACATACTTCCCCCCTTCAAGGAACTTTGTCTTGAAGTTAACGTTATTTATGTACTTATAGTTTTTAATTTTCTCCCCGTATAATCCAAAACACTCTTTGTTGAACTAGTATCAATACACCCAAGTAAATATAATATACATCGAAAGTCTAATCCCAATTGGGGAAGCACAAGTACTCTCCAACTTTTCTTCTTGATTTTTGAAACCAGGCTCAAAGCCTCTTGGTCTACCGGGGCTCTAGATACCAGAACCTATCTTGTCCATCAGGGCTCTATGGCACCAGACCAAGACATCTCGATCTATCAGATCTCTATGAACCATACCTCATATTCCCAAGCAAGAATCTAGAATGATACCCAAGTACATCAATGATATGGATCAATACTCACATACACCAGTGATCTGGATCAATACTTTCAGACCAGTCATCTCAAAAGGATAAACCAAACTCTCTCCTTATATTCCCTCGGGTACACATCCCCAGGCATCGAAGTCCAATCTGACAACGCCATTGATGAGAAACACTCCAGTTGTTCTTTGAGACTTCGACATCACAACTCTATATTAGGCACTATGGTCTTTTCCAATCGATTCCACTAGGAAAAAGAACTAGTGGAATAGACTGGTTGATTGAGTTGTCCCCAACCCATATGGTATTACATTGTAAATATTTTTCCTCTTAGGCATGGGATCCCATGATATCATCAAATAAACTGGCCCTCTTGGTCCATTGGTAGATGACCTAACAATCACCACCTCACAACATACAACCAATGCATTACTTATAATCATAATATCAACATCTCAAAGAAAGAATCCACATGCTAACTCTCACATGTCATCATAAAATATTCAATGTCATTGTCATCATGACATCTTGAAAAATAAGACACCACATGCTCATGCATGTCATCATTAAACATCTCATCATAAATTTGCATGTAAGTACCACATGCCACCACATCATGACATCATAAAAATATTATCATAAAATAATTCCACGTAATTACATCATGTCATCACATCAAAAGATATTATCTTAAGATCATAACGTCATAACCTCAACATATATTTATCAAATATAATAAATGGAACCATATGTTATCATAACATCAAAGCGTATCATCATGAATACAATAATCATCTCAACACATCTTTATAAAAAACATAGCCTTTTATCAACATAATTAAATGGAATCACATAACATCATAAGTAAATACCATAGGATCTTAAGATAACCTAACACCATGATCATAATAACCATATCAACACCTATCACATCTAGAGCAATAGTAATATCCTAAGTGTTCTTATCAACAATAGTGAAATCCAAACATGAAAACATAAGCACAAAAAAAAATGTTTTGTGGTAATTAAGAGTCACTGATTTCATTTATGACTGCGACCGCTACATTCCGTTCTTCATCAAAAAAGAGCAGAGTTATGTCAATTGTGAGATTTGCAATAATGATTCCAGATTTAAGTTCACCTAAGTATGTTCATGAGTTGAATTGAATCTATAATAATGTTTCTGCATAGGATTTTATTCCTAATAAAATTAAGCACTAATTCATTTAGATCCAATTCTTTTTTTTCAAAACTCATTAATTGGTATTGATTGAATCAAATATTGTGGGAGAAGAAAAAGGTTTAGTTCATAAACCATAGATATCCATAGAAAATTCAATATTGGAAAAGAGAAATCCCTTTGTAGATAATTTAAACCAACCAGTCGTTAATCATATGCAAGTTCCATGAGTTATTTGGTAGCATACTAAGTCTATATAACTCTGTTGATTACAACATATCACTTCAGATATCCAAAACAACAATGAGTTTTAGTAAACCATCAAATATTCAGGTGTATCATAAGGAGCGTATCATATAGATTTGGTGCAGATCTAGTTTGTATCTTTTAAAACGTTTGACCATTCATTTAGAATTTCATGGAGATTAATGTTTGCTAACCATAGTCCGACCAATCTCTAATTTTAGTAAGGTTCCCATGAATTCTAGAATAGAGAGCGTATCTAGGGTCATATCTAGATATTCAAATCAGGGATGATTTTAAGGATGGAAATTTATTTTAAAATGTGGAAACCTTGGCGAATCTTACTTATCCTTCATATGCCAATTATAAATGTTTGGCGATATTTTTGTAAAAATATTCAAATTTATAAGGATTTTATGTAGTTTTTATAAAACTTTAGCGATTTTTAAGGTAAAATAATTTTATCCTATAGAATTTGGGCGAATCATTTTTAAAATAGCGAATCTCGTTTTTGGAAAAACCATGGAAAATTATCCCATGAGCGAAATTTAGCCCCTAAAATCATCCATGATTCAAATTAAAAAAATTACTCTATTTGACAACCACTGTTAGCAGTCACAGATTGTTCCCCCACAACAGAGTTCCCTATTGGCAAGAATGGAAATACACCATAGTTAGTAACATCATCTATTCACATAACAATTAGATAATGATGTTGAGATTTTATAATATCAATTATTATTACTGATTAGTTGAGTTTTAATATTTACATTGAATTGGTGTAATTAATGTGCAAGTTATTAAGCACATCACAATTATAGTTAAATTTCTATAAATTGTTGTTACATTGAATTTACATTTTATAATTGTGCATTCGATATTGCCATAATAATTGCTATATGATTTGTGTAAATATTAGAATTAATGATGATTGTTGTTAAATGTGTTTAGATTCCTATTGACATGTTAGAATGCATTATTAATTCTAAATATTGTCATTGATGTCAACAATCATTGTTGTCAATAGTCATTGGTGTCAACATTCAATCAGATGATCTGTTGTTAAATGACAGACGATATTGTCATTGATGTCAATAGTATATCAGTCAACAGAAGATGTCATACATTATGCAGAGAAGGAAAATCACAAGCTCAGGAGGAGGAGAAAATAGGACGAGCGAGCAATACGAAGACCAAAGATTATAAGGAAGAGCGCATTGCAAAGTATATTAGGTTGCAAAATAAATTCATGATTATTGTTGATCATGATAGGATCAACAATCCTATGATAAAATATGAGGAGGGTTAGCAAACGCAGAGATCAAATCTTAGGAGAACTATTGACTGACTATATTAAATCTTAGGAGAGTTAGTGAATGAAGAGCCTCAATAGTCATCCGATCAGACTGAAGAAAGCTCAATAGTCGTCCGATCAAAGAGTTTGACCATGTTGATCGTCTGATACAACGCACATTGGTCATTTAACTGACCGTGGGCTTGAGGACCATTGGAAGATCACCTCCGTTGATCTACTTCAAGAATACCCATCAGCCGTCGGATCCAGTGGAGATGCAAGGAGGATAAGCCCAGGAGTTAGTTAACACTCCAAAGCAGCGAAATGATATGATCCATTGGATCAAGAGGACACGTGGCAAGTGATTGGAATTTCGCTGACTCGCAGATCAGGAAAGTCAAAGAATGTGTTGCATGAACTCGCGAAACACGAAATTGTGATATGATCTGGACCATTGGATCATGGAGGGTCGTGGACCGTCGATCCAACATAAGCGGATATCGGAATATCATATATTGGGAAATTAGGAGTCGGAATAAAGGAGGTGCTCTAACCTCTGAAATATCGAAACGCGAAATTGCGATTAGATCCAGACCATTGGTTTGAGGACTAATCTGAGTCGTCAATTGAACATGAAATGAACTTGTGAAGTCACGATTCACGAAGTCATTCTCGACCGTCAGATCATTTGAAAAGATCATAGTCGTTGATTTTACCAAAAGGATCATAGTCGTTGATTGTTCCGAAAGCATCGAGACCATCTATTGTCAAGGATGGCACATGGTGAAGGGTCGTCATTTCGCTGACTTGAAGAATGGAAAATTCAAACGTAAGTTTTGTTGGAACTCATGATATGCGAGGTTGCGAAGAGATCCTAGCCGTCAGTTGGAAGGCGGGCACGTGCCACTGGATCAATGAATTCGGGGATTCGTGATTCAAAGAAACAATGTCAAGAGTTGTTCGAAATCCTGAAATGCGAAAATGAGAAACACTCAACCATGGATCATAACCCGTGGTCACGAGGAGGGGAGGAGCTAGTGCAACTAAGCTCTATTTTGGCGATCGCGACATGGAGTGTCGAGACCCTTCATCACAAAAATGCCGAAATGCGAAATCACGATAGAAATCGTGGGCCGTTGGATCTGGAAAACGTTGGAGGGCCGTTGGATTGAACCAAGGAAAAATGACACAATAGACCACGTCGGCTAAGGACACGTGGCATACTCAGACAGTGACAAGTGTCAAGTTGATATGGCATTACAGGGATGTGTATTTTGCGGATATGAATGACATGTGGCAGCTAATAGGATTGTGACACATCATCGAGTGACATAAGAATTTACGTCACTCTCGGGAGTCTCACTTTGGATTTTTTCATTGTAAGAAAAAACTCTAGTATCTGGAAGTCCCGAACGTCGAAAATCCGAAAGGGACACACGTTAGGTGATTTACAATCACTGGGAGTTGAACTGTTGGAGGTCATGAAGATTCGAAGGAAAAATGCCGAAACCTCAACAACCACACATCTCAACGCCTGATTAAGACACAACCATTCGATTAAGGAAATAAGGGATCAGATTAAGGTTTAAGGTGGACCGTTGATCTCTTCCATGGAAGAGACATGAACCGTTTGATTGTATTGAGGATATTGCAACCAGGAGTTTTGTAAGGAGCAGTGTCTCGAAGTTACAAAGGTCAAAGTACTGAAATCTCGACAACCGTTCATCTTAGTGGGTGATTGAATCACGATTGTTGATTCTAATAAAGTGCTCAAAGCGTGCACTAGGTCTAACGCTTGGTCACCGCAGTTGGTTGTATGGTTTCGATAGGGAATATGAACCGTCCGATTGTTTTGGCGATTTCATGATCGTGAGTTTAGTAAAGTGTGAAGTCACGAAGACTTGAATGTCTAAACGTCGAAACCCCGTCAGTCGTCTATCTCGTCAGTAGGATGAATCGTGGGCGTTGAACTGAGAAGTGCTCAAACACTCATTTGGTCTAAATTTCCTTAAGCGTGAGGTCACTGCCATTGGTCATATTGTAAAGTGGTTTGACATTGTAGAGTGTAACGTGTTGCCAAAATTGCTGAGCTAGTGGTTATGTAACGCACAGTCATGTGAAATGGCTTGAAGGAAGCGCCTTCACAGAATCTGGTCTCTGTAAATATAACAGAGATTAGGCATCGAGTATAAAGGATTAAATTGATCCATGACTGTGATCAATTTATGACAAAAATGAACCGATACAAAGTCAGGATTAAAAGAGAATAAATCATGAAAATATGAATAAATAATAAAAAGAAAAATGATATTAATTAAAGTTTAGATTATCATTTTAAGTGAAAAGGTACAATGGTTCAAATAAAGGGACACGTTGTTTTAAATTTCACACCTGTTTGAAGATTATATAAACAAGAAAAAGAGGTGAGAAGAATGTGTCTCTGCAGTCCAGAATAGAAGATAAAAAAGCCGAAGAAAATTCCAAGAAGACATCAGAAGAAAGAAAATGTGAATAACAGAAAGAAGATAAAATGAAGTTCAGAACATAAGCTAAATAAGTTGAAGCAGATTCAGAAAAGATATCAGAGGAAAGAAAATATGAATTACAGAGAGAAGATGAAATGAAGTGATAAGAGTTTTATAGTATACTTCTGATCATAAAATATAGTTGATTCTACAATGGATCACTACTACTGGAGTTGAATAAACTCTAGTTGGATAGACTGGGTTCTATCGATAAGATGGGACTTGTAGCAAGCTGGGTCTTACAGCATGTGAAATAAGAACAGGGCATGGTAAATCAACAAAGGATGAAATAACTTTCAAAGCATCCGAGACAAAGATAAATCAAGAGCAATAACCTCAATCTAGCAATCATGAAGAATCTGATGTGGAAGAAGCCAATTTCATTAGAAAACTTCATAAAGGATCAGGGAAGTACAAAGTCAAACCTCGTTACAAATGTTTTAATTGTGGCAAAGTTGGTCATTTTTCATCCAAGTGTCCCTATCTCAAAGAGGACTCTGAAGATGAAAAAGATTAAAATATATCAAAGTCAGAAGAAGAAAAAATCCAACTACAAGAAAAAGTCTTACAATGGGATGAAGTAAGCACATCAGTACTCATATGAACAGAGGTCTGCTCAGGATTGATCGTAGAAAAACTCCTTGTGAACCATGTTTTGGGAGAGCCCATACTGTAAAATACTTCAAAGTATTTGGAAGTAAGGATTATAGTTATAGCACTATTGAAGCATCTGCCAGAAGCTTAGATTAGTTCAAAAATGAATAGTTCAAATTGTGGATCCAATTTGAAAAGATGGATGTCAAAGCTTGACAAATGAGAATTTGATATTACACTCATTGATAAACTGATCACTTCACTGGAAAATGGAGCCACAATCTTCTTTTAGTAAACAACCATGATGATGAGAGTGAAGAGGTCAATGTGGAAGATACAAAAACAAATTGGTATCCTAGTTAGAGATCAATGATAATCGATGGACGAAACCAAGGTTTGTTTGAAGAATATGACCTACAATTGCGATGTGTTGAGTAAGACAACAATATCCACAACAACAACATTATGATGTACAATATTCTATACATGACATCCTGTAGAGATAACAAGAGAAGAAACCCTATCAAGAAGATCTACCTTTTCAGAAACAAAGGTGAAAAATAGTCAGAAAGAGAGAAAACATATTGATAGGGGAGTCATTTAGCTATGATTGGTAGAACATGTATGTAGGAATATTTACCCAAGGTCAGTCTGGTCAGTAACATACAGAGCTTACCACAGGTGGCAGATATTTTTGAAAAAACCCTTAAAACAGATATGTATTGAATATCTCAGGGGGAGATAGCAATCAACGACAGAAGGAGTCATTCTGTTATAGCTTAGAGGGAAGAGCGCATTGCACAGTATATCAGGTTGAAAAATAAATTCGTGATTATTGTTGATTATGATAGGATCAACAATCCTATGATAAAATATGAGGAGGGTTAGAAAACGCAGAGATCAAAGCTCGAGAGAACTATTGACTGACTATATTAAATCTTAGGAGAGTTAGTGAATGAAGAGCCTCAGTAGTCATATGATCAGACTAAATAAATCTCAGTAGCCTTCCGATCAAAGAGTTTGACCATGTTGATCGTCTGATACAACGCACATCGGTCATTTGAGTGACCATGGGCTTGAGGACCATTGGAAGATCACCACCGTTGATCTTTTTCAAGAATACCCATCATCCATCGGATACAGTGGAGATACAAGGAGGATAAGCCCAAGAGTTAGTTAACACTGCAAATCAGCAAAATGATCTGATCCGTTGGATCAAGAGGACACGTGGCAAGTGATTGGAATTTTGCTGACTCGCAGTTCAGGAAATTCAAAGAAAGTGTTGCATGAACTCATGAAACAGGAAATTGGGATATGATCTAGACCATTGGATCATGGAGGGTCATGGGCCGTCGATCCAATGTTAGAGGATATCGAGAAATTAGTAGTCAGAATAAGGGAGGTGCTCTAACCTCTGAAATACCGAAACAAGAAATTGTGATTAGATCCAGACCATTGGTTTGAGGACTAATCTGAGTCATCGATCAAACATGAAATAAACTTTCGAAGTCACGATTCATGAAGTCATTCGCGACTGTTATATCATCCAAAAAGATCACAGTCGTTGATTTTACTAAAATGATCATAGTCGTTGATCATTCCAAAAGCATCGGGACCGTTCATTGTCAAGGATGGCACGTGGCGAAGGGTAGTCGTTTCGCTGACTCGAAGAATGGAAAATTCAAACGTAAGTGTTGTTGGAACTTGCGATATGTGAGGTTGCAAAGAGATCCTAGCCGTCAGTTGGAAGGTGGGCATGTGCCACTGGATCAACGAATTCAGGGATTTGTGATTCAGAGAAACAATGTTGAGAGTTGTTCGAAATCCTGAAATGCGAAAATGCGAAACACTCAGCCATGGGTCATAACCCGTGGTCACAAGGAGGGGAGGAGCTAGTACAAATAAGCTCTATTTCAGTGATCGCGACATGGAGTGTCAAGACCCTTCATCATAAGAATGCTGAAATGTGAAATCACGATAGAAATCGTGGGCCGTCGGATCTGGAAAATGTCGGATGGTCGTTGGATTGAACCAAGGCAAAACGACACAGTAGACCACGTCAGCTAAGAACACGTGGCATACTCAGACACTAACAAGTGTCAAGTTGATATGGAATTACAGGGATGTGTATATCGTAGATATGAATGAAACGTGGCAGCTAATAGGATTGTGACACATCATCAAGTGACATAAGCATTTACATCACCCCCGGGAGTCTCACTTTGGAGTTTTTCATTGTAAGAAAAACCTCTAGTATCTGGAAGTCCCGAACGCCAAAACTACGAAAGGGACACGCGTCAGGTGATTTACAATCACCGGGAGTTGAACTGTTGGAGGTCACGAAGATTCAAAGGCAAAACGCTGAAACCCCGACAACCACACATCTGAACACCTGATTAAGACACAACCATTCGATTAAGGAAAGAAGGGATCAGATTAAGGTTTAAGGTGGACCGTTGATCTCTTCCATGGAAGAGACGTGTACTGTTTGATCATATCGATGATATCACAACTGGGATTTTTGTAAGGAGTAGTGTCTCGAAGTTACGAAGTTCAAAGTACCAAAATATTGACAGCCGTTCATCTCAATGGGTGATTGAATCACGACTGTTGATTCTAATAAAGCGCTCAAAGTGTGCACTAGGTCTAGCGCTTGGTCACCGCAGTTGGTCGTATGGTTCTGATAGGGAATATGAACTGTCTGATTGTTTTGACGATTTCATGATCATGAGTTTAGTAAAGTTTGAAGTCACAAAGACTTGAATGTCTAAATGCTGAAACCCCATCAGTCGTCTATCTCGTCAGTAGGATGAATCATGGGCGTTGAATTGAGAAGTGCACAAATGCTCATTTGGTCTAAATTTCCTTAAGCGTGAGGTCACCACCATTGGTCATATTGTAAAGAGGTTTGACATTGCAGAGTGTAATGCGTTGCCGAAATTGCTGAGAGAGTGGTTATGTAATGCACGGTCATGTGAAATGGCTTGAAGGAAGCGCCTTCACAAAATCTGGTCTATGTAAATATAATAGAGATTAGGCATCGAGTATAAAGGATTAAATTGATCCATGACTGTGATCAATTTATGACAAAAATGAACCGATACAAAGTCATGATTAAAAGAGAATAAATCATGAAAATATGAATAAATAATAAAAAGAAAAATGATATTAAGTAAAGTTTAGATTATCATTTTAAGTGAAAAGGTACAATGGTTCAAATAAAGGGACACGTTGTTTTAAATTTCACACCTGTTTGAAGATTATATAAACGAGAAAAAGAGGTGAGAAGAATGTGTCTCTGCAATCCAGAATAGAAGTTAAAAAAGCCGAAGCAGATTCCAAGAAGACATAAGAAGAAAGAAAATGTGAATAACAGAAAGAAGATAAAATACAGTTCAGAGCATAAGCTAAATAAGTTGAAGCAAATTCAGAGAAGATATAAGAGGAAAGAAAATATGAATTACAGAGAGAAGATGAAATGCAGTGATAAGAGTTTTATAGTATACTTATGATCATAAAATATAGTTGATTCTACAATGGATCACTACTACTGGAGTTGAATAAACTCTAGTTGGATAGACTGGGTTCTATCAGCAAGTTGGGACTTGCAGCTATTGAAATAATGTAACTGCAAAGTGTATTCTTATTATCATTTGATATATTATTCATTGGATCAATCCCCATTGTGGATTGATCATGTCGACTACTTTAAAATGACCAAATCCCCTTTTGCGGATTGGTCATATTGTAATTGTAAAAGGCAAAAGAAGAAGTTGGCCCCAGAATATATCAAAGAGGCCTCGGAACATAATAAAGGTGGTTATAACCACCTAGTTGGAGAAGTCGGCCCTGCCAGTGAAGAGACACTTCACACGTGCCAGTATTGTATAAATAAGGAGGCTAGTGCCTCACTTAGACACAAAACTAAATTGCTCATTTGTGAGACAAGTTTCAGAATTGCAGTTAGAGAAGAAGGAGAGAGAGTGGCGCATATATGGGAGAGGATCTTCTGCATAAGTTTAAGAGATCTCTTGACATTGTAGTGGCTATCTATAATAAGGAAGTTTTGTTGGGTTTTCTTCCCCTAGAGGGTTTCC
>ML792245.1:64929-85180 GCA_009831015.1 Picea engelmannii | reverse complement strand
AAGGAGACATTTTCATTTTGAATCATCTGGTACTTGAACATTTAAGTGGGGTAAAAGGAGGTTGCCCCCTCGAAGAGGCTTATTATCTGAAATTATCTCTTTTTCAAGGCGTTGAGTACTTTTCCTGAAGTTTTTCTATGCTACATTGATGTTTGGTTCTTAACATTTTCATCCACCCTTCTCCTTTTTCTCCTATAGTAGAGAAATTGGTGACAACCTCAAAGTCGATGAATTGAAGCTTGGAGGGCATGTCTCCAACCTTTGATGATCATTCTGGAGTGAAGCCACTAGCTTTTCAATCTGGGGGCATACCGAGCTTAGTCTTTGTTCTTTCTCGTGCTCTTAAATACATTAGAATGCATCCAAGTAAACTTTTATCTCTTTTTCGGACCTGTATGGATACACGAAAAAGGAACCCCCTGGAGTCTTCTTTAAGATCTTTTTAGACTCTCTAAACATGAAAAGATTTCGGAGTTATTTTGCTTCCTTTCCTACTCGTTAAAAGGTTTGAAAGGGCATCTTTCGAGTGATAATTTATCTCTTTTTCGGCCTCGCGAGACTAACATTATGAAAAAGGACAACCTTGGAGTCATCTTTAATTTCTTTTCAGACTCTCTAAACATGAAAAGATTGCTGAGCGACCTTGTTCTCTTCACGCTCATTAAATTATTTGAAGAAAATGTCTATTGAGCAATAGTTTATCTCTTTTTCGGTCTCATCAAACTACTTTACGAAAAAGGAACTGAGAGAGTTCTCTTTTAAGTGTTTTTCCAGACTCTATAATCATGAAAAACCTTTGAGTTTTCTATCTTTGGACTCATTAAAACAAACATCGACAGGCCCATACAGAATCGAACCCTTACTTCTTTCAGTTCATTAAACAAAGGAAGAGGAACTTACCGAAGGTGAGTTATATCAAGCATGTGTTACCCTCCTCGAGCTCATTAAATTAAAAAGAGGTACTTTTCTATCTGGATGGGGGAAAAATTGAAAGAAGCAAGACAAGAAATTTTTGAGAACATTGCCAAGTAACTCTTAGAGTCACCCTTGAACATGACACTTTGTATTTGTGCACATCTTAATCCACTGAACCTCTGCACTGAACCAATCCTCTGAGTTTTTCTTACTCCTTTGGGTCACCCGACGAAAGTCACAGTTTCCATTGCATCATCATGTTTTGGTCCATGTCATGTTTCTGTTGTTGTGCCTCAGTGTTCAAGGGAAGTATCCGCCTTGAGAGTTAGCCATCACAAATATCTTGTCTCAATACCTGTGTCAGTCCATGTTCATTTGATCTACCAATTACATCTCTATGTATGTTTCATGTCATTGATGGGGGATACATCAAGGCCCTCCTTCGACGAGTCTATTCCTGTCGACTTCAACACATTATCCAGTAACTAGACTTAGAAACCAATTAGTACTTTGGGACCTACATGCCTCCTCACGTTCGACAGTGGGTTTACATCATTGACCCTTGATCGAATGATTCCACGGATGTTTGAATTCAACTCATCCATTCACATTTGTTGGAATGTACTAGAAGTACCTTGGGAATCATTGAAATCAATGGTGATCTCCCTCGTGCTTGTTAACGGTTTACATTATTGACCGGTAATCAAGTGGTTTCTTCCATGTTTGACATCGGGAAATCTATTCACATGGTTAGATTCATACTACATCGGGACATCTATTCACATGGTTAGATTCGTACTACATCGGGATCGGTAAGAAGACCTTGGGTTGAGTGATCACTCTGATATGTACTTTGCCCAGGTTGCGAAGGAGTTTCGTTTGAACAATGACACATATACTGTTACATAGATCCACTTTGTATTGGTCGTGGCTATGTCTTGTCATCTCGTAGATCCACTGTGTATTCTTCGTGGCTATGATCAGTTCAGGTCATGGGAGTATAGATCCACAATGTATTGTCAGTGGCTATACCTTTTTATCAATATAATTATGGATCCACAGTGTATTTTATGGCTGCCATATCTTGCAAGTCTTGATCACCCAAGAATAGGTATGCCTGCCTTGGGTTTGAAGCATGTCATAATATTTGTTGGATGTTTGTGTACAGATTCTATCAGGTTCTCTGAGTCCACACTCTTGCTTTAAAGGTTTGTAAACTATTTCGGCCATCATTCTCTCTTCTGACCTCACACTTTAGGGGGAATTCTGTTACACATGAAATTTGCACACCTAGATACCTCGCCCCAAGTGTCGTAAAGTGTCGTATAAGTGTCGCATACACCTTGACACCATGGAATAACCTATGTCACAATCCCTAGTCAATGTGGAGGAGGGATATATTACATGAAGGCAAAGAAATACTAAGTACACATGAATTATTATTAATATTCATGGAAAAGAAATTGATTAAATGAGAGAATCAAGTGCACATGAATTATTATTAATATTCATGAAAAAGAAAGTAATTAAGTGTGAGGATCCACCTCACATTTCACTTCCTATTGTTTAGGGAAGGTGGAGGATCTCATGGATGGTTGAAATATTTCCTCAAAATCCTTGAGAGATATTTCCTCCCCAAAATCCTTAAGAGATATTTTCTCCCTAAATATCTTAGAGATCCCTTTCTTAGTGGATCTGATGAGAGATTCTCTCCATGGTGGTTAAGTCTCCAAATCTTATATAATGAAGGATTTCCATGGAGGAAAGGGAATGGAGATTGAGAATTATACCAAAATTATGATCTCATGAGTGGTATGTCATTTGAAGCATCAACATTATGAGTGTGGACTGTTTAAGAAAGGGTTTGGACAAGGGGAACTCGATGAAGCTGCTGCACTCACACCTATGGTTGTAAGTTTTCTTCATTGCCGTTCTCTTTAATATAATATGCTTGGCCTGTTTCTTTCAATTTTGTGTTTGATCTCACATGAATTTGTCTCTAATAGATAGACCTATTTCAAACTAATCGTAGTATAGTAGGAAGTTGTTTGTGCTTTTGTTTGTCTACAGGGCTTATCAAGGAGTTCAAGATTGAAGCTCAACTCGGACTGTGCAGGGACAAATACCAGTAAAAGGTACTTCTTTTATCCTTCCTCCTCACACATTAGTTTATCTAGATATAAAAGGAAGTCAGTGTCCATGATAAACATCTTCTGTCTTAAGAGTTAAGAGTCTAGCTCTCAAGAGGAGATCTACCTGTCCGCAGGGAGATTTTCCTTCAACAATCACATATTCTCTAGTAAGTCCAAAATTTCGTTGTCACCAAAATACACTGCCTTGTTCCACCATCGTCATTTTATACCATACTTAGAACATTTTATAATTTCCACCATGGGTTGAGTTTACTCTTTTATCTCATAATGATTAGTCTATCCATTCGCTTCATGATACTTAGTTATTTTTTAGACTTCACCTCTCTGTCTCGACACTTCAATACTTAGCCAATTCAAGACTTTACCATAGAGAGAAGATCATATCACAAGTCTTAAGAAATATTTTTCTTTCCCCTCCATCCATCCACTTTGTGATACTTATTTATTTTCTAATATTTTACAGTGGGGTCGCGGGTTCATACTTAATCTAGTTTCTCTTATTTTACATCCATATCTCTGCCACTCCGCGGTGAATTTTTGTTTCTTCTTGTCACGTTCCTTGAGTAATATTGAATGCAAATCTTACGGAAAGTAACAAATGGTTAAGTATCAAAGGGTCGTTATTAATGGTGATTTTCTCAAGATCATTTTTCAGTAAATTCAAATTAAATTCTCCCTAATCATCCTTTCAAAAAAATGTCTTCAAGGTATATTATGTAAAAATATTTGCTTTGGTATTACGTTCCAAAAGACTGTACATAATCCACCAACTCCTTAAGCATGATGGGAAAAAGGAAAGAAATATTTTTTGGAGATACTCTTAATACTTTTGCACTGGAAGATCCAAAGTTTCATTGGTCTAGAGGATACAAATATTATTCTACATTGTCGCTTCTAGAAAGAATTGCTAATGATATTTGAACATCAGGAATTGCTAAATTTAGGTGTGTTCCAGAATTTTTTGATGCTACAGAGTTGGTTTCATGGTGTATAGAAAAATATGAGAAAAATCATAGAATTATTCAGTTGTAAGGAAAATCCACAATTTCTCTGGCACCTTCAACTTTCAAGAAATGTTCAGGTTACCAGAGCCAGCGATGACTTTCAAAGTCGATGAAGCTAAAGAGTTCTTGAAGAGTGGAAATGGTGGTGAGACCTATTGCAACAATATCTGGAAGACCTGACGACAATGCCAGAATATTTATCAACTATACAGGTCATTCAGTTAATAAAACCATATCAATAAATAGCATGGCTCTTTGCTAGGGTTGTTGGACAATAATCAATTGCTACAGTTCTTCATTTAACTCTTTATATTTTGTATTTTTCTATCCATGAGAAAGCGGTTTTCGTCTGTTCGAAAATTATTTCTTCTGAAATACCATTCCAATTTTCAAATTTTAAGAAGAACAAGAGGTTTTATATGTCTGCATATTTAATATTTTCCATCACATACTGTCACGTATTCAAAGGAATCAATTTATCAAAACAAGTTAATTGCAAGTTATATCTAGTTCATACTTGGTACACTGCTTTGTGGAAGGAGAAGACATTGTACCATTTTTATGAAGTGTACGATTAATTTGTTTCTTCTTTTAAGAAATTCATGTTTGGACTTGGTACTTCAAGACTTTCTTTGGAAGTGACAACTTTTCTAGATAAAAGGGGAAGTTTTGAGGCGATGGAAAATTATAGTGTCATCAGGATCTAGTATTCTCTAGAAAGGTCAGTTTATCTTCCATTTTATGTACTAGAAAAAATATTTGTAATAGAAGTATGCAGATAGTACAAATTTTGGGAAAATTTATTTTATGAAAGAAATAAAAATCAATTCATTTCCTTGCCATGGAAAATTGACAAAATAACACTAAAGAATGCCTCAAAAATTGATGAGTATGTAGTCCAATTTGACTAGTACAATTTAAAGTCATCAAATGAAGTTAAAGGGTTCGACCCTAATCAATATTTCATTAATTATATGGCCTATGCTGGTTTCAGTGTATCATATGCAATTACTTATTTATTTGGAGAAGAATAAGATTATGGATAGAACTCTGAAGTAGTTCTAGTTGGATATTTTGAAACTGTTATTAGCACTAATGAACCTCATCGACGCAGAAGGGTTGTAAATGAAATAAACAAACGATATCAAAGTACTTCTCAAAGGAGTGACACACCCAAAAAAAACCCTCAACTTGTAACCCAAGAGAAAAATAAATGTTTAACTGAAAATTTTGGTGAGAAAGATGACCATGATCCTCCTAAAAGGAACCTTGAAAGGCCTCATAATCTCACAATAAATAGTAAAAGAAAAATATAGAAAAATAAAAAGGAAGTAGATGAGGTTGTACTTAAAGATGAAGAATCCATTTATGACATGGAAATGGACGTGAATATTGAAGATATAGAGTTTCTATATGAGGAACAAAGGATTCAAGAGAGCAAAGAAGTTGCAATAGAATTGGTGACACAAGAACCGATCTTCTTTGAAGAAGAATCATTAACTCTTCACAGTGCTCTATTTGATAAAGACTCAAATAAATTAGTATTTGAAAAGAGTTAATTGAAAAGGAAAAAAGGTTCAAGGGAAGACACATTCATAATTTAACCTGAGTGGAGTTCCACCATCAAGAATTTAAAAAATTCATAGAACTACAGGTGACGCCTTGGAAGTGTTAGTGGATGAGGTGGTGTTGGCCCTTGACCAAGTTTGGGGAGATTCTTAGTCATAGTGACCTATTTTGGGACTTCGACAGCCTGTCGAAGGAGGAGCGCGAGACGAGGCAGAGATCAAGGGATCTCGACCTACTTTTGGGTCCTTTTTGGGTTTTGGGGATAATGTAACGGGATTGGGATGTCGGCCCATGGGTTTTACTCATGTTTAGGCCTATTTTGTATAGTATAAATAGAAGGCTAGGCAATGTAGAAAGAAAACTTGTAGGCTCGTAAGCTAAGTGCTAGTGTGAATTGTAAGGGATTTGTGCATTATGTGTAAGACTTGCAGAGCTGAGTGCAAGTCCTTGTGCAAGATTGTAGAAGACTTTGTGCTGTAATGCAAGAAAGAAGGATCTAGCGTGCTGCGCAGATCTTATGTCTTGTGCGGAGTAAGGGTTTTGAGGCTCTGTGCTTGTAACCGATTGACTGGAGACTATAAAGAAGAAGACTTGGTGGATGTAGCCCTGGGGAGGGGGTGAACCATGTAAATCCTGTGTTATGATGCTTTGTGCTTTGCCTTTATGTGATTTACATGTTATTTGCTAAGTTATTGGATGTATTTAGATAAACCTACTTATGCTTCATGCTTATTATATGTGAGAATATTAGATCTGATCCATATGAATGTGCTTAGTGCTTGATTTGCTAGATATGACCTGTCTATTGATGATAAGTGCTTAAGTACATTATAGCAGTGTGAATGCTATGAAGCCCTGCTTTATCAGTGAAGTGATTAATGATTATATATTGAGGAAATCACGATGCTAAGTGATTTATTAAGTGTTATAATCACAGATCTGTGTCCCAGCTGAGGTTGAAAACATCTGAGTCTTGCAACCACCCCTACCTCCACCTCGGGTGAGACTTCATCTGCTTTGTAGGTGTTGTCGAAAGGGCCGGTAGTTAGGGATTTGTTGGTGCACTGTTGTAGCATTGAACCCTGGGTCTGCCCCTGTGCCAACAAATGGTTCCATTATCGGGACCTGAAATTGTGATTGCTGGGAACTGAAGTAAAGAAAAGAGAAGTTTTGTGCATAGATATACTGCTGAAGAGCGCAGTATCGGGATCTGAAACTATGATTGTTGGGAATTGAGAAAGAAGAATCTCTGTGCAAAGATTCGGTCGGGGATTGTGAAAGCTCTATGCCCTGGTGCACAGTATTCTACTTGAATTATAAATCTCTGTGCTAAAATAAAGAATCCCGATCTGAAGAAAGGAGATCGGATATGAAGAAAAGAGGTAAGATCTGGAAGCTTTGTGCCCTAAGAAAGGTAAAAGTGAGGATTTCTGATTAAAAGAGGTAAGATCTGGAATCTCTGTGCTCTGATAAAGGTAAGAATAGTTAAAATTTTTAGATCTGGAATATTTGTGCTCTGTAGAAGTAAGATAAGTGGAATTTTTTGTTTCTAGAGTATGGATCTAGGTATGTTTAATACAATCTGTCATAGTTTGAAAACTAGGGCACTAATAGATAAAAGAAGGTTTGATACGAGTAGATATGATAGAAATAGTGAAATATATGTTATACCTATGCATAGAAATAATGTTTGGACTAACGAATGGATGTAGGATCCTAGAAATAATTTATTTCAGGTTAGCTCCTATGATCCTAGTGCGTAGTATAGAAGAGGCTGGGGATCATTTAAAAAGAAGAGAGGATTAACCCTCTATTACAGTTGCAGAAAACTAGGACATCTTGCTAAAGAATGCCTTGGGATAAGACCTAGTTGTCTTTGATGCAAAGCTATGGACCATGAAGTGTTGGATTGCCCCAGAATGATTTCTAAGCTTGAAGGAATGAATCTGAATCAAGAAAACCCTAAGGAAACAACAAAGTCTATAGCAGAACCCCAGGAAGAATCAGAGAAAATATTGCTACAGATGAGAGAAACCTTGAATGACCACCGACATATTAGTTTATCAGAGATCTTTAAAGACAAGGAATGCGTTGAAGCAAGAATAGGAGACTTCGACATTGACTGTGTTCTATATGAAGAAATAGAGGTGAATGTCATGACCAAGAGAACTTGGGAAGCTATAGGGAGGCCTTCTATGACTCTCTCATTAGGAGGAATAGGGTTATTCATAGGAAAACTGGTAAACCTATGTGGAAGGCTCCCTCAGATACCTATGACCGTCAATGGAACTTCGACAGAGGAAGATTTTGAGATTATTCAATTTATTGAGGACATCGCCCCGTTTACCATGTTAATAGGAAAACCTTGGATTGACAGAGCTCAAGCCAGATGAAAGGAAGAAGAAGAAGTTTTGCAGCAGAAGAAACAAGAATTAAAAGATTTCATGACTAGAAAGATCACACAATTGATTGAAGAACAAGAGAACATATCGAAACTATTTGACACTAGAGACCCTGATGTCGAAGCTGGAAGAACACTAGGAGACCCACAAAAGACTGAAGTACTTACTCCCAATAAAGAAGAGGTATTACCCGTAAATCCTAGGAAAGAATCTCAACACCGCGCAGTGACTATGTTAAAAGAAGATAATAATCAGAATGGAAAAATCCATACCGAGTCGAAGCTCACTGGAAATAAGGCTAGAAAACTAAGTAAGAAGAGGGCTAAGATTGAAAAGTTATAGAAGATTCCAGAGGGAACTTTGCAGAAAGAAAATTTGCAGAATTGGAACTTCGTTGGGATATCAAAACAACGACACATGGTACTTCGCTAGGGCGAAGCAATATAGCTGTTGGGGCCGATATATCCATTCGACTCCTGCTCCGAATGGGCCTAAAATCATTTACAGCTCGACAATAGACCGTTGGACCGCACCATAATAGACAGAACAAGAGTTAATGAGGCTTCATACCCATTACAAGCGAACCGTTTTCGAGTTTCCTACTTATCCTGTCGTGCCATGCATGGAGAACACTCTTGCTAACTAAGAGTTTGAGCCGCAAACTAAGTGAATTGTATACAATGATAACTGCGTTATTTCTATTTGTTCTAGTGCCATATCTAAGTTCATCGTGACCCCAATAATTTTAATTCCGAGCGCGTATGTCCGATGAGCTCACCGCAGTTGAAGAATTAGTAATGGAAGTTCTCCTCGACTTAATGAATGAAAGATTCATGTCGGAGAGAGGAGTGTCTACAGGTGTACAAGCCTCTTTGATGAGAGGAATGTCGGCCTCTCTGTCCACTGCTCGAGCCGATCCATCCCGACTAGTAGATGAAAAGAAAACTAAGCATAGGGATGATCTCGCGAATGCTAAGTTAATATCGAGTATACTACCCACCTATCTACCCCCTCTAAGCGGCATGATAAATCGAGACAATGTGCCCATATATTTTGAGTATGCCTTGGTCACTACGTACCTCCCGAAGGTGATACGAGTAGTTCACACCGACTAAGATAAAATTGTAGCATTGAAGATTAGTGACTTCAACATCGGTGATAGGAAGGTCTATAGTAGACTCGCCCCACATAAGTATATGACCTTAGTCATGGACCCATAACCTCGCACAGTCCACACTACTCAACATCATGAAGATCCCGCACTTCGGAAGGCACAAAGAAGTGAATGCATGTGTCAAGCTACTGCTGTCTTGTTACCATGGTGGATACTTATGGTTAAACCACTGTATCAAAGTGGATCCGATGGTGATCAATCAGATCATAGGGCTAAGCATGCAAGGCCCTGACCCACAGGATTTTTACTCGGGAAAAGCCATGGATCACGCTCTTGCGCTGAAGATTAAAGACACCTACAAAGATGTCAAGAAGGGAACACGAGGATATAGGGTAGCTTCTATCCAGAGCAGTGGAGTGTGCCTCACCTGCCAATTGATCGCATGAAATTTGGTGCGAAAGAATCGACCCACCCAAGTCACTGGTTTTGTAGTCGACCTTGCAGGGAAGTGTGCAGAAGGACTTCAGATGAATTGGGCGCAGTACTTGGTAAACCAGTTGGAACTGGACTGCAGGGAAGCCCAAGATCAGGGATATGAATTCCACTTCAGTTGGCTATTGATCCTTATCGCTTTCATTGCATGGGATATGCCAGAAGGTGAGACCTTCCAGGACATTGAGCCGTTTGAACCTCTGGCCGTGAAGTTCAGTACACTGTGGTACTCGAACAACATGAATAAATAGTGTTAGTCAAATGTTGTGTTCCATACGTATTACAACCAGTTGAAGGTATCCATCCAGTCCCAACCTCGTATGACCCTAAATACCCTCCACAGGTTTCGACCCTTAATGAAATTCAGCACGGACCACCATTTTATTTACATCATAGCATGCACATATGGACATAAACAACAGTTGCAATCATACTACAAGTTGACAGAGGATGACTTGGAAGAGATTACCAAGGAATGGTCGGTCGATCTCCTTGTTCCAGCAGACCTTGCGGAGATGTCTGATGTTGACATGCTATAAAAAACGTAGGATACACCTGGACCTAGCAAGATAAAGAAGACCGAAGAGGTCCATGATTTAGACAGATCGCTTCCATATCAACAGAGCAATGAGGAGATGGAAGAGAGATAGATGGCGTAGACGTTGAATAGAAGAAAGGTGAGGTTACATCACCTAGAGACGAGGAGGACCACTCAAAGAAAAGGAAGGTTTCCCCACCAAAACCCTCATCCCAGAAGAAAGTGAAATAAACTAGGACCAAATTTGAGACCACCCTCACTCAGAAGAATTTGACTTCATCGTTGCAGCACTGAACTATGCTTCGCTAGAGATAGCAGAAAAGGAAGAAGCTCAGCAGGAAGATATATACAGTCGGATCAAGGTTGAACTACAATGGGGGCAACAGGCATTATAGTCCATCCATGTAGTTTCTACTGTCCCTCTGTCAGCAGGAACAACAAAACTAGGTGATGAGCCATCTCAACTTACCGCATCATTGATACAGTCGAGGCTCACCTTCGACGAGCTCAGGAAGAGACAACACAAGACACCCAGGATTTAGTGCAAGTACAAAAATACCTTGAGGAGAAACGCAGTGCTGCAGAATGGGAAAATATTCCTCTGCAAGCGAAGTGGGATGAAGAAAAAGAACAATTACACCAAAGCAAGGAACAGTTGCTCGCCGAGCAACTCAAAGTAAATAAATGGTTCACAGAGCACTTCGCTCTGTGATAGTCATCGAACTAGTAAAGGCCGAAGAACAAGTTCCATAGCAGGTGGCACAACTTGAGGAGGTAATCCAACAACTCCAACAACGCATAGAAGACTTGGAGCTCCGCACTGTGCCCGAGACCCCTTAAGATGTAAGAGACCTAAGGGAAGCAACTTCCCGCAATGCAGTTGACAGACTAGAAGATCTTGCCTTGGAGTGCAAGCAGTTGAGTAACCGAAGTTACCAGACATATGAAAACCTCACTGAGAACCCAGAGTTACAAGCGCTGGAGTCACAGCTCGAGGAAGAAAAGCAACATGTAGACACACTACAGGTGCAGCTGAAATCTCTATCAGTTGTAGATAGAATGAAGAGGTCTCAGGAGAAGCACACCACCCAACAACAGATCCATATGAGTCAAAGCAGAGTGATGGAATTTACTCAATGGCTTCAACCAGTACAATATAAGTCATGCTAGTTATTCACATAGGTTGAAAGCCGAGGAGCAAAGATAGAAATGGTTGTCATTGCAACAGAACAATTCCTAGAAGGGCATGTGAATGACACAGTGATCCAAGAATTCATTGAGAAAGAGGCTACAACAAAGAATCAAGTTGAAGAATATTGAGCCAAGCTCGAGACATTCGAGGAAAAACTAATCAGACCAGAGTGACTCGGGATGAGTCACAGGTGAGTGTTGGGGGCCTGTTGGCCCTTGACCAAGTTTTGGGAGATTCTTGGTCATAATGACCTATTTTGGGACTTCAACAGCCTATCGAAGGAGGAGCACAAGATGAAGCGAAGATCAAGGGATCTCGGCCCACTTTTGGGTCCTTTTTTGGTTTTGGGGATAATGTAATGGGATTGGGATGTCGGCCCATGGGTTTTACCCATGTTTAGGCCTATTTTGTAAAGTATAAATAGAAGGCTAGGCAATGTAGAAAGAAAACTAGTAGGCTGGTAAGCTAAGTGCTAAAGGCTAAGTGATAGTGTGAATTGTAAGGGCTTTGTGCATTCTGTGTAAGACTTGCAGAGCAGAGTGCAAGTCCTTGTGAAATATTGTAGAAGGATTTGTGTTGTAATGCAAGCAAGAAGGATCTAGCATGCTGTGAAGATCTTATGTCCCGTGCAGAGGAAGGGTTTTGAGGATCTGTTCTTGTAACCGATTGACTGAAGACTATAAAGAAGAAGAGTTGGTGGACATAGCCCCAGGGAGGGGGTGAACCACTTAAATCCTATGTAATGATGCTTTGTGCTATGTCTTTATGTGATTTACATGTTATTTGATAAGTGCTTGGATGTATTTAGATAAACCTACTTATGCTTCATGCTTATTAGATGTGAGAATATTATATCTGATCCATATGAATGTGCTTAGTTCTTGATCTGCTAGATATGACCGGTCTATTGATGCTAAGTGCTTAAGTATGTTATAACAATGTGAATGTTGTGAAGCCCTACTTTATCAATGAAGTGATTAATGATTATATATTGAGGAACTGATGGTTCTAAGTGCTTTATTAAGTGTTAGAATCATAGATCCGTGTCCCAGCTAAGGCTGCAAACATCTGAGTCTTGCAACCACCCCTACCTATACCTCGGGTGAGACTTCATCTGCTTCGCAGATGTTGCCGAAAGGGCCGGTAGTTATGGATTTGTTGGTTCATTGTTGTAGCGTTGAACCCTGGGTTTGCCCCTGTGCCAACAGGTGGACACTGAAGATTGTATGCTCAAAGAAAGGATTGAAGAAATAGATTATGCTCCAATTCCACCCGCTATATTTTCAAGTCCTATTACTACTATTAAATATTGGAAAAGATCTGACAAAACACCAGAGTCAAGCTCAAAGTTAAGGGGAACATCAATTTTTCTTGCTACAGTTATATGATATGTTGGGGACAATATAAAAATGAGAATGCCTCTCATTCTATAGGCATGGGATTTCAAAATTGAAAATTTGAAGCAATAACTTAAGGCAAACCTCAATAATGACAAGGTTTTTTATAAAGATGTTGTCACTACATTTGTTTTAAAAGTTTTTGGTATGAATGAACTAAAACGAAAAAGAAGAATATTTACCACCCCCTACTCGCATAAAACAATTGAAAGCTTGTTATCTCAAGAGAATAAATGTTTTAAAAGAAATATTGGTTGATTGTGACACTTTAAGTGTCAAAAAAGGGGGATTATATTTTAAGTTGATTGAATTAGACTTGGCAGGAAACACTGGGGAAGTCTAAGATCCAAAATTAATTTTAAATTTTATGCTTATGGTGAGAGAAAAATTTGAAGAACACTTAGATATATTGAAAGGTGTATCAATGGAAAAGTTCAATAGTATGACCGAGTACACATAACAATAAGTAAAAAGTTAGCTTGTAAGTTATGTTAATAAAAATGAAGATATTGAGGATACGTTGCATCAAATTTTAATTGACTTAAGAGATTTAGAATACACATTATTTGATATTAATGTCAGGAAGGAGATAACCATCACACCTATGAGGGAATACATAAAAAATTGGTTAAAGCAAGTTTTAATCAAAATAAATGAAGAAGATCAGACATAGGTGGTTGGTACTGGTCATGTAATTGCAACCAAAGAGAATACAAGAGGAAAATCAACAAGCAAATAGCAAGAGAGAGAGAGAGAGAGAGAGAGAGAGAGAGAGAGAGATCCATCATAGTGAGTAAAATGATCACATCTTTCTCAATGCTTTTCTCTACTCGTTCATGAGTCATCCAGTCGTGCTTATCTTTCCTAAGAAAAACATAACCAATTTCTGATCGCTTCTTTTTGTCTTCCTTTCAGGTTCATCCCTATTCCATCCTTTTATTTTATGGTCCACGAGAGCCCAATCCCAGTACAATTTTGGATGAATGCATTTTTATTTTTAGACTACTAAAGACTATATTTGTTTTTTAGCATAAGATTTTGGGGTTAAAACTTTAATGATATCTTTGAACTTTGAGTTTTGAGAATAATATATTTAAAGTTTTCCTACCATATTATTTTCTATTTTGAATGAAAAAACTCTTTTAAAGTTCTCTCAATTGTGGGCCTTTATTTTTCTTTCCTTTAAATGTGATCAAAATTATTAATATTGTGATGGATGTGAGAATCATATTACTTTTCGTGTAATTGTTATTTATTTTAGTACAATATTTCTGCATATATTATATTTTCATGAGTGAAAAATCCCGATCCTCTTCTCAAGAATTCTTTATGAATGTATATTATTTTCAATCAACAATAACATTTTCATTGAGTTATAAAGATTGAGGTTTGCTATTTAATATTCTCCCATTTTCATCCCAAGATATTCAAGATTTATCTTTAAGAAAATACAGAGGAGTACCACCTATATAAAAATGTAGGAGGATATTTGTATCCTCGTGAGGTTGTTGTTTGGACCTTAACTGATCTAAGCATCAACAAGAACCCATATCTAAAACATCTTATCAAATGTTGTTTTGATGATATTTATTGCATTAGATATAATTTCTAGTATTCACTATTTATTTATGTAGGCTAATAAATTTGATTATGTTGATGAATCATGATAAGAACAATCATGATGTTATTGTTTCTCTACAAGTGATAGGTGTTGAGATGGTTATTTTTTTCATGATGTTAGATTATCTTAAGATCCTATGATATTTACTTATGATGTTATGTGATTCCATTTAATTATGTTGAAAAAAGGCTATGTCTTTGATAAAGATTTGTTGAGATGATTATCATATTCATGATGATATGCTATGTTGTTAGGATACCATGTGGTTCCATTTATTATATTTGATAAATATATGTTGATGTTATGATCTTATGATAATATCTCTTGATGTGATGGTTTGATGTAATTGCATAGAATTATTTTATGATCAGATTTTTATGATGTCATGATGTGATGACATGTGTTACTTACATGTAGATTTATGATGAAATGTTTAACGATGGCATGCATACGCATGTGTTGTTTTACTGTTTAAGATGCCATGATGACTATGATGTTGAGTTCTCATGGTGACATGCAAGAGTTAGCATGTGGATTCTTTCTTTGAGATATTGATATTATGATTATAACTAATGCATTGGTTGCATGTTGTGATGTGGTGATTGTCAAGTCATCCATGAGTGGGCCAAGAGGGATGGTTTATTTGATGATCTCATGGGAGCCCATACCTACGAGGGAGAATATTTACAAAGTAATACCATATGGGTTGAGGACAAATCAATCAACCAATATATGCCATTGGTTCTTTTTCCTAGCGGGACTGTATGGAAAAGGCCATAGTGCCTAATATAAAGTTGTGATGCCAAATTCCCGAAGAACGACTTGAGTGTTGTTTGTCGGTGGTGTTGTGGGATTGAAATTTGATGCCCAGGGATGTGTAATTAAGGGAGGATAAGGAGGAAGTTTAGGTCCAACCTTTCGAGATGACTAGTGTACAAAAGTATTGACCCAGGTGATTGGTGTACGTGAGTATTGATCAAGACCACTGGTGTACGTAATTTTTGACATAGATTCTTTCTTGGGAAGATGAGGTATGGTGCTTAGAGCCCTGATAGGCCGAGATGTCTTCATCTGGTGCCATAGATCCCTGATGAACAATAGAAGGTCTAGTGCCTAGAACCCCAATAGAATGAAAGGCTTTAATCCTTGTTTCGAAGGTTGGGAAGAATTGTTGTAGTGTTTCTCGTGCTTCCCTGATGGGGTCTATGGACTTTCGATTCCTATTGTAGTCATTTGGGTGGATTTATACTAGTTCAACAGAGGGTGTTGTGGATTATACAAGGAGAAAATTTAAAAATCCTATAAGTAACATAATTAACGTTAACTTCGAGACGAAATTCCTAAAGAGGGGGAGCATGTGTTGCCCCATATTATAAAATAAATAATGATAAATATAATAGTAAATAATTATAATAGTGAATAATAATGATAAATAATAATAATAAATATAATAGTACATGATAATAATTATAATAGTAATAAATATAATAACAATAATAAAAAATAAATAGAAGAAAGAAAAGAATAAATAAAGTAAAAGAATAAAATATAAATAAATAAAAATGATTACTTTATTATTAGAATAAAATGGTAAAATGAGAAAATATTAATTTATGGAAGACTCAATTAAGTTAATTTAAGATAAGAAAAAAATAATTTGCATGGTGACAAGTGACACTCGTGTATGTAAATTTTTGCATGGATATTTAAGAAAGACTTTATATATTCTGAGGTGGAAAAGTAAGGCATCTTTTTCTGGTGCAATTGACGGATATTCTTGAAGGTTGACATAGTTAGTTGATTGAGGGCTTGGGGGCTCCCATTCTTGATGACTAAGGGAATTGAATGGGAGGATATTTGTCCCGCACATTGTTGTTGTGACATGTTGGATCAAATCTTGGAGTGCAATGGATTGATAGGTATAATGTTATAAGTAAGTCAAGGTCTTTAGTTCTCAGGTAAGATCCTCACCAATCTGATGTTATGTGAATTATGAAATCAATATTCCTTTACTTTATTAAGTTTATGGTTATAATTTATGTGTTTTTATATTCAATGTATTGGTTTTATGTATTAGAGATTTAATGAACTATGAAATAATTAACTATGAAATCATAATCAGACTTGGTACTTATAGGTCTCCACTTCATACTCCTAATTATACACTATGAAGGGTAGAAGTATTTGTGTGATCACTGAATACACAAGTTCAAGAAGGAAGTGCTTCTCAAAAGCCAACACTGCCAGGATTCATGGCCTGCTACCAAAGACATATTCTTCAGATTAATGACTTCAATCGAAGGATTTCACCAACAATACCAGGCCATCCATTGACCATGATATTTTAATGAATAAGGTCGCTTGGAACTCCAATGGGATTTGGTATCTGTGTTCAAAATTTATGGAGAAAAGCATGAGGCTATTGAGATCTTGTTCCAACAATTATTCTTCCAAGAAACACATTCACCAACATAAATCATAATATTTTGTAGCAAATTTCATTTCAAGTATAGATACTGTTGCATAACCTTGATCATAGTAGGAAGTAGAATCTTGTTTTTTCGAGTTTCATTGTACAAAACACATGATCCCTTTTGAAAGTAAAATCTAAGTGGACCAATTTATGCCATCTCACAAAATTAGGCACCATATAAAAAATTTGAATGATATCTTCCTAGAGCATGAATGTTACCACAATGACTGTAAAAAAATAGTGTAGGATTCTCAAAATGTTGAGAGTTCAAATTCATGGACTTTCCCATAATGTGGTGGTAATAGAGAACTGACAGAGATGGGAGTTTTGGGGAAATTTGAAAAAGTAATCGAAGGTGGGTGTCTTCCTATGCAAATACTTGGGAGAAAACATTTGAATATCTATCTAATCCATTTACCAACCCATCGATATAGAGTGGAATCAACTTCTTCCCTTCGATCGTCTTAAATAATGACTTCGACAATTTGTTGTGGAACAATTCAGATGCATTGGAATTTCACAGAAAACATAAATGGATCCCTCCTAGCTGCGGGATCACTTCTCAATATGCACGCAACTTAGAAGTTAATAGAGATTACTGATCAATGGAATGTGTTATCTCTCCAGGAGTCCTTCTCAGATTGTATCTTGAAGAAGCCTGGTAACTTAAAGTGTGATTGATTTTGTGTTTATGTTTGGATCAAATGGGATAACTGACCTACTGGATTTTTATCAGGACAATCAAATGTATATAACCAGATGAGACAATGATTTAAAAAATTAATAATAAGATAAATAACTTAACTGGTGGATGAAGAAGGCTATACTTATTAACCAGAACACACATGTGATGGTTCAAATAAGATAGTGCATATTTCTTATTAAATCATGGTTTATGAATTGACTAAGTGAGATAACAGTCACTAGGAATTACGATAAACATAGATCAATAATAATCATCAAAGTATAGGAAAAGAAAGGAAATGGTAATCTGAAATCAACAATGAAAGGAACTTGTGATCTGTATTATATATATGGAAAAGTCTATTACAATAGAAACCTGGTCCAGTATCCAGAATCGAACCCCTTACTTCATCTGAAGTTCTTGGCTTTATAGCCTTTACAGAAGGTTTCCAGATCCCAAAAAACTAGATCAAATATGCCAAAAATAGAAAGTCAAAACAGTTTCATGAAAATAGGAAAGGATCCTATTTAAGGGGTCAACCTCTATCTTGATAGTCTTCATGTCTTCAACAACTGCAAAAGGCCTTCAAAGGTTGATGGATAAGGTCGAAAATTCCACCTCGAGGATAGGTCATTATTTTTCCAAAAATAGACAAGAAGGTTTATCATTTCCACCTTGTTGGCACCTTCAAAACTGGTACAGAGCACGAAATCTGATGCTCTTAATTAAAATCTTCATTTAGAAATCATCCTTATGCAATTTAGAATGATAAAAATTGGATCTGTGCAAAAAGAGTGACTCTCTTCCCTTCTCTGTGCTTTCGGTGGCTAAGAATAGCTGTGAAATCTTACCTAAGCCACCAAAAGCTCTATTTTAAAATTGGCTTTCAAAATTGTAGAAATGCATTTCCTTCCACCTCACCATTGTTGGACAACATCAGGATTATATGTTTTCATATTAAGAAATTCATACATCATCAGACCTCTAATTCAATTAGCACATTTATATGTAGTAACAGAATGCCCTTTTTCAGTGAGTTGATCAGATGTTCTGTGTGTTAACACTCCAACTACAACCAAAAGAACATTCAATCCTGGATTGAATCCCTTGCCAGTAGCTTGAATAAGTATTATATCCTGGATAGCAAATGAAAATAAGTCTATGTCTGTCTGAGAAGAGAAATACTCTTTTGCAGAGTCGTTGATTGAACTTCTCATTCCCCTTTCTCTTCTTTCTTGCGATGATACCTGGAAAATATGCTTGGTGTTTGAGTTAATTCAACACTTTTCTTCTGTAGAGTCTGGAAGATAACTTCAAGTTCTTCATGCTTGCGTTAAATGATCATTATTTATGTTTGAAAAACTTGACCAAAACCCCAAATCAATCATTACTCCACCATTAAGAAAAAGATCATGTGGATTCCATTGGACTTCCATGCTCGTGGCACCATGCACATGGTCTGTTGCATGAGCACTCTGCACATTGTGTATTTTAAGCTCACGGCTCGAATGATGTCTCAACTCGTGGCTTTTCATAACAACCTGATGCCTTCGACATGCAAAACAATCCATAGGCCAAACTATGTTGCACCTTTAGACAGCTGTGCATGCATTTTCTGCCTGCAAATTGGATTTTGGCACCTGCCTATGAGTTTGATTTTTTATTTGGTTCAATATCAATAAATTGTATGTATCGAGATTTAGGAGTTTTAGAACTTTACATACACCGATAGTTACATAACTATATTGATGAGGTGTAGTGATAGGATATGGACTTGGTGCGTGCGTTGGCTTGACCCTGTGGATTGGACTTGTGTATCGACTTGTGGTTTAGCACTTGGCTTTGTGTTGTGTATTGATGGTTTGACTATAAAGCACACACAAGAACATTTTTTTATAAATGTCAAATGAATTAACTGAATATTTAAATGTTATGACAAATCTTAAAGCAATGGTCAAAATAAACTAATAAAAAGGTTTACATTTTGCCTATGCAGGTTAAGGACAAAGTCACTGTTAGAAAAGCAGGACCGCGGAGCAATAAAATAAAACAAATGAAGAAACAAAACACAGAAGACACACAATACAAGAGAGACATAGATTTACGTGGTTCACCCATTGTGGGCTACGTCCACCAGAGAAATTGCCAGGTCCTTCCTTTATTATTATCCAGCAAATGAAGGGATACAACCTACAACAAAACCCGCTGTAACTTCCTCTTCTTTCTCTCACAGTATCCTCTCTCAGAATACAATATTCACCATCAAATCATAGCCTCAATACATTTCCCTCATAAAAGAGGATTTCCTTCTAGGGCAAAAAACCCTAACATAATCTCTATCGTTAGATCTGTGACCTTATAATGAACGGTCCAGATTTACAATGAAATTACAATATACTTTTATAAGGAAATTTTTTCTTCAGGGGCTTCGCCCCTGAACCCCCATCGGGGGACACTTCCCCTGAACCCCCGTTGGGGGCCCGCTTGCCCCCAGACCCCCCAGCCGGGGGGATAGGCCCCCCGGACCCCGCAGAAGGGGTACCCCCCCCTCTGCACTCCCCTTCGTGGAAGAGTGTACATACTTCCGGGGTGTAAATACTTCATGGGGTATAAACATGGCTAAAAGTAAAAGACCTATAAATCAGGAAGATAATCAGGCTCCACAACCAACAATCTCCCACTTGGAGACTGATCTC
>ML792245.1:43513-60283 GCA_009831015.1 Picea engelmannii | reverse complement strand
CTCATAAAAGAGGATTGCCTTCTAGGGAAAAAAACCCTAACATAATCTCTACCGTTAGATCTGCGACCTTATAATGAACGGTCCAGATTTACAATGAAATTACAATATACTTTTATAAGGCAATTTTTGCTTCGGGGGCTTCGGCCCCGAACCCCTGCTGGGGGCCTACTTTCCCCTAGACCACCCAGCCAGGGGGATAGGCCCCCCAGACCCCGCAGAGGGGGTACCCCCCCCTCTGCACTCCCCCACGTGGAAGAGTGTACATACTTCTAAGGTGTAAATACTTCATGGGGTATAAACACGCCTGAAAGTAAAAGACCTATAAATCAGGAAGATAATCAGGATCCACAACCAACAATCACAAGGCTCCAGAGAAAACATAATCAATGAGGACTTAATGGGGAATTTGAATATATGGATTACGGCAAATGACTAAGAAAAATGAAAAATTTAAGTGCGAAAGAATGAAATTCCTCAAAATTTACCAGTGTATTTTTTATCGCTAACATCTGGCTCAAACTGGGATGGGGACCTCCCTGCAAGGTTCCCAAGAACTTATTAGTTTCAGTTGCCTTTACCATTGGGCATGGAGTCATCTGGCTTTTATAACTGATCCTCTGCAAATCTATAACCTGCCTATAGCCTGCTCTGCTTATTCAACAACCAAAAACTAAAAGAGTCTACTTGCTCATAGAGCGAGCTTATTTTCTTATCTACTTCTACTCTAACCATTGTATTGCTTCTTAATAAAGTAAACTCATGTTTCCAATGAAGCCATATCAAAAACTAATTTACCAAACATGTTCTTGATCTTGACCAGAAAAATAATGGAATGCATAGCCAACAGAAATGTGATTTGAATAGATGATAAAACCAGTTTTCATCTGACAAGAATATTTTGGTATTTATGTTGTTCATGGACTCCAGAAATTTAGCAATAGGATGATCAAAATCATAAAGGAATTCCTCTTTAATATGTTGTTCCAATTGAAAATTGAAGTACTTTTGCTGATTGATTTCAGTGATCTCATACTTAACTGTATGTTGCTCAACCTCGGTCGGAGAAACATGTATGACCAACTGCTGATCTAGACCTTTCTGCTCATCGTCTTTCAGGTTTTCAAAGGGGAAAAACTGATCTTCTTGACACCATAAGTCAACAGATGCATTTGATACAATGTCAAAACCATCTATGCTATGGTTAACATCCCAAAGATAATCATTATCTCGGTCACATTGAGAAATGTCCCCTATTTCAGCATACTCTTCATAGCTATCATTAGCCATAGCCTGCATATATTTCTAATCATATCTTTGTTGATAGGTAGAACTAGATGAGATTTCATTAGATAATAAATCTTTAAAATTTTCTTTATCATCACTATATTTATCAAATACTGGAATATCAGAATAAATTCTTGAAGGTGAGAATGAAGATTTCTATATTGAAAAATCAACAATATGATCTTGAAACAGATTTGGAAAAATATCACCTTCTTCCTCATCATAAGTAGTCTTTATATAAAAATCTGAAACAAAAGGTTCAGAAGGATTAAAATAGTCCTTTTGATGTTCCTCGTGATTGCTGCAACTTCCCTCCATCTGCAAATCTAAAATCTGCAAACTATCTTCATTGATTTCTATGTTGAATATGGACTGGTCAACCTCTGTCGGAGAAACATACATAATGAACTGTTGATCTGGAATTTTTAGCTTATCATATTCCTCTTTATGTCTACTGCAATCTTCCTTTGTTTGCAAATCTAGAAGCTGAGGACTACCCTTAATATTTGCTGCAGATTTGGAACTGTCATATGCTGATATAAAAATCTATTGATTATCTTTTGAATTTTCGAAGTGAATATTCTGATCTTCATGACAACTCAAGGTAGAAGATGCATTTGGTATAATGTTAAAAACATCTACACTAAGCTCATCATCTTGTAATTCACCTATCTCTTGGTCATAGAAAGAGGTATATTCTACTGCAACATACTTTTCCTGACTATCCAATTGTTTACTCAACAAATTAAATTCATGACAACACTCTGGATAGAGGAAATCAACTGAAAACTTATCTTTGCAAAATGAATGAAAAGCAGCATGGAAATCTGTCAAAGAGCTGATACTTGTAGTAGGAAGAGATCGATACCAATCACGAGCAATCCCCTCTAATGAAAAACCAAAGAGATTGATATGAACATCCTCATGCACAATTTGCAACCGATGAATGAAATCATGAAAATCCAGCAAATGTTCAGCTAGCACTTCCCACTCTTTTCCTCGAAATCTGGGAATACTATTTTCCCATTCATCTCTACTAGGAACTGGATTAGGGAAACCAACGATCTTTGAAAAATCACAGAAATCATATCTCTTAGCTAAGATCTTGTTCATTTCATACCAGTGGATTCACCAACAGATTTAAGAACAATGGAGTCGCCATTGAATCCGTCTTTCATGGAGTCGCCAGATAGATGATTACAACCAAAAATATGTCCAGACTTCGTCTATCATCAAATTTGGATCTTGTCGTCTCTGAAGGAAGCTGAGCTTCAATATCCTCTCCCTGAAAATGATGCCAATTTGTGTCTCTCCAGGAGTCCTTCTCAGGTTGTATCTTGAAGAAGACTGGTAACTTAAAGTGTGATTGATTTTGTGTTTATGTTTGGATCAAATGGGATAACTGACCTACTGGATTGTTATTAGGAAAATCAAATGTATAACCAGATGAGACAATTCTTTCAATAATTAATAATCAGATAAATATCTTAACTGGTGGATGAAGAAGGCTATACTTATTAACCAGAACACACATGTGATGGGTCAAATAAGATAGTACATATTTCTTATTAAATCATGGTTTATGAATTGACAAAGTGAGATAACAGTCACTAGAAATTAAGATAAACATAGATCAATAATAATCATCAAAGTACAGGAAAATAAAGGAAATGTTAATCTCACATCAACAATGAAAGGAACTTGTGATCTGTATTATATATATGGAAAAGTCTATTACAATAGAAACCTAGTCCAATATCTAGACTCGAACCCCTTACTTCATCTGAAATTCTTGGCTTTATAGCCTTTACATAAGGTTTCTAGATCCTAGAAAACTGGATCAAATATGCCAAAAATAAAAAGTCAAAACAGTTTCATGAAAATAGGAAAGGATCCTATTTAAGGGGTCAACCTCTATCTTGATAGTATTCATGTCTTCAACAGCTGCAACAAGCCTTCAAAGGCTGATGGATAAGGTTGAAAATACCACCTCGAGGATAGGTCATTCTTTTGCCAAAAATAGACAAGAAGCTTTATCATTTCCACCTTACTGGCACCTTCAAAACTGGTACAAAGCACTAAATTTGATGCTCTTAATTATAATATTCATTTATAAATCATCCTTATGCAGTTTAGAATAATAAAACTCATATTTGTGCAAAACGAGTGCCTTTTTACCCTTATCTGTGATTTCGGTGGCTAAAGAGACAAAATTCTAACCTGTATAGCTGTGAAACCTTACCTAAGCCACCGAAAGCTCTATTTTAAAACTGGCTTTCAAAATTGCAAAAATGCATTTCCTTCTTCCTCACCATTGTTGGACAACATCGGGCTTATTTGTTTTCATATTAAGAAATTCATACATCATCATACCTCCAATTCAATCAACACATTTACATGTAGTAACAGAATGCCCTTTTTCATTGAGTTGATTAGATGTTCTGTGTGTTAACACTCCAACTACAACCAAAAGAACAATCAATCCTGGATTGAATCCCTTGCTAGCAGCTTGAATAAATATTCTATCCTGGCTAGCAAATGAAAATAAGTCTATGTTTGTCTGAGAAGAGAAATACTCTTTTGCAGAGTCTTTGATTGAACTTCTCATTCCCCTTTCTCTTCTTGCTGGTGATGATACCTGGAAAATATGCTCCGTGTTTAAGTTAATTCAACACTTTGCTTCTGTAGAGTCTGGAAGCTACCTTCAAGTTCTTCATGTTTGCGTAAAATGCTCATTATTTCTATTTGAAAAACTTGACCAAAACCCCAAATCAATCATTACTCCACCGTTAAGAAAAAGAGCCTACAGATGCCATTGGACTTCCATGCTCGTGGAACCATGTGCATGGTCTGTTGCATGAGAAGTTTGCACATTGTATAGTTTAAGCTTAGGGCTTGACTGATGGCTTATCTCGTGGCTTTGCATAACAACATGATGCCTTCGACCTACAAAACAATCCATAGACCAAACTATGTTTCACCTTTAGACAGTTGTGCGTGCATTTTCTGCCAATAATTGGATCTTTGGCACCTGCCTATGAGTTTGATTTTTTATTTGGTTTGGTATCAATAACTTGTATGTATTTGGATTTAGGAGTTTTAGAACTTTACATACACCGATAGTTACATAACTATATCGATGAGGTGTAGTGATAGGATACGGACTTGGTGCGTGCGCTGGCTTGACACTGTGGATTGGACTTGTCTATCGACTTATGGTTTAGCACTTGGCTTTGTGTTGTGTATTGATGGTTTGACAGTAAAGCACACACAAGACCTTTTTTTGATAAATGGAAAATGAATGAACTGAATATTTAAATGTTATGAGAAATCTTAAAGCAATGGTCAAAAGAAACTAATAAAAAGGTTTAAATTTTGGCAATGCATGTTAAGGACATAGTCACAAGGCTCCAGAGAAAACATGATCGATGAGGACTTAATGGGGAATTTGAAGATATGGATTATGGAAAATGACTAAGAAAAATGAAAAATTTAAGTGCGAAAGAATGAAATTCCTCAAAATTTACAAGTGTATTTTTTATCGCTAACAGAATGAACCCTAGAAACAATGCAATTTTTTCTTGGTGTTTCTTTAGGTGCTTTGCACTAACCTATTCCTCTATTGAGAATCACCTACAATTTTCCAATCAGTAGAGACACTCTCCACCACCAAACTAAGAATTTAATAGATTATGTCATCAATTCCAAAGCACAAAAATAAGTGTCAGAAATATTTCCTCCTGGTTCTGAGAGATCTTCATGAAGCCTTGAGGAAAGACAACTTCTACAACTACTTGATCTACTACAGGTTCTTTTGGAACAATTGTCTTTCCCTCTTGGGTAATTTTTCCAACAGATTTCTCTACTCTTGGTTCTTGAGTGGAAATAGTAGGGCCTTCAGAGGCTAGTAGGTGTTGGTTCTTGTGTGAAAACACCTTTCTATTTCTTTTTGATGAGCTTTCCCCGATAGTTGGTTCTTGTGTGAAAACCACGAGGATTATTGGTAATGGTTCTTGTGTAGTAGTACCAATATTTATCAAATGCAGCCATCCTTAGGATTTATAGTCATCAGGTAGCGAGAAAAATATGATGGGTTGGTAGCACCATGCCTCTTGGAAATAATTATTCGATAACTAATAACACTAGAAGGGTAGCTTGACATCGTAATTGAACCAACAAAATTTATTGGGTGGGTAAGTTGTTGGTGGAGAATAATGTTATGGAGGTCTTGCAGAGGAAGAAGTAGGCTAATGTTATGATGTGGTAGTAGTGGGTACATGACTGATATTTTGAGGAAATTATTGAATTTCATGGTCAACCACATAAGAAAAGGAAGATTCATAAGATTCAGCAAGTCATTATCTTTGATATGAGAAAAAGGAAAAATGTATGGGAATACTGTGGTGTTGGATAAAGAGTACAATGAACATTAGGTCTTTGTAGTAGTGGCATTGTTGGTGCAACAATGGGAACACCTCAGTAGCAAGCTCCTAGGAACTTGAAATTTGGACATGACTCGGGAAGGGACCCAACATCACATGATGTTGAACCTTCTTGGTTTGTATTTTTGCATGTCATCCTCTTATTGATCAAAATTTGGTCTTTGAAATCACTTGGTCATGGAGTGACTTCCTTGAGCCTTCCGGGACCTGCGAAAATTAGCACTTATCTGCAAAAAAATGTGAGATCATGGGAGAAGGGAGGCAATCAAGATTTATTATTCAAATAAATACATTAAATGATCACTAATAGTTTATATAAAACAAATCCAGAGAAATATAAACACATAAAAATTCATTTTCTTACCCCCTGAGGAGTGGTGTCCACCTAGACTACCCAATGGTATTTTGATGATAAAATATTTGTTTGATGTCCGATTGGGGTGATTCAAAATCCCAATTAAAGTAGATTCACATGAATATCTACAGTAGAAATAATTAAAGTAGATTCACATGACTATCTACAATATAAATATTTTTTACAAATATTAATAATTGATGGGTCAAATATGCCAATTAACATCCTAGGAAACAACATTTCAGTAGTGCAGATTTAGTTTAGGTAGTCAACGTTTAGGGCATAAATTTCCCATACGATATTGAAATGACTTAATTCTAGTTGGGTTATGAACTAGATTCATAAGAGATACACCCCATAAAAATGTTTTAAAAATCTATCCATTTTCTCTACTAAAAATTGTTTGTCTCAAATTTGTTCTTGGTGAGATCAGTGGCCCCAAATTCCAYAAGAGCATGATCAACAAGCTATTTCTCCCTAATGGTGATATGGGTTTGTGTGAATTTTTGTAGGTGTATATTTTTCAAGAYAATGCATCTATATAAAAAATATTACAAATRCCTAGCTCCTCAATTGTGCAATATGACCTTCACAAGATCCTATGACAARTATAAAAATACCTAAAATAAGAACAAAATTAGATGTTTARTTCAAAATGTGGTATAATGGTAATGGGATCTTGACATAACCATCATGGGAACACGAAGTGTCCCATTATATATGAGGTTTATATAATGAGATCCTAACATAACCACTGTGGGAACCAGAAAGTGTCTCAATATTCATGAGGTAGTGTCCACATTTTGTTCGTGAGATTGTGGTTCTTGTATGATGATGGCTTGAACAATTGATCGAGGAATACAATCATCATCAAGTATTTTTAATTATAACTAATATCGAAGTGGCTGGGTGTAGGGTATGGGTAATCAACAATGAAGAATGAAGGATTGTAAAAGGTCTAAAATGACAATCATGACTTAGTGGAAAGAAAGAAAGGGGGAAGGAAAATGATAATGCATAAAGAAGAAAATAGAAGAGAAAATCAAGAAGAAGAGAAAAAGGTAGAAAATAGGGAAGGAGGATTGGGAGAGGAATAAAGAGAGAGAAATAATAAAAATAGAAGCAAAGGCAACATATAGTAGGAGGATATGAACATGGGTGGACTATAATGAAAATACAATGAAACAATCAACCCAAGATGCTACATATTACTGGTGGAAATAATGAAAATTCATCACATACCCATTAATTGATCCAAACATGGGCTTGAAAGATACTACATCCCTTTTGGTTCCTTCTCAAGTGGAATCCTCACTCGCCAATTCTTTCCCCCTCTAGCCAAAATTCTCGCAAAAGGGGTTAGTACTGTGAGTGGCTCTTACTGCACCACAATTTTTTTTTTTCTAATTTTTAACTCATGTAGCTATATGAATGCATAACACTCTATAGGAGACCCTAAAAAGAGGATAGTCAACATATTCTCTTTTCTCATCCCCTTACCATGTGTTATATAAAACCAATACAAGAAATACTATTGCACCCTTGACACCTCCCAGGAAATGGCGCAAAAAATGACAGTGTTTCTATATATATTCTATTTAAACAGGAACACTTGTGCATTTTATTTTATCAACCAGGGTTTCTAATGACTTATGAGATTTAGTGCATTGTTTGTGCAGGCTATTTGTATAACACACTTCTACATAGAAAGGGAATTACATTACTACACTAGAAAAGTCCAAAGTTAGATCAATCACACTTGGAAGTGGTCATGTTCTTGAACACCAATAATGCTAACCCTCTTGTTACCAAGAAATCACCAGGAACGAGAACCTTACTGCCACTAGGGAATCACCAAGCATGAATTGGTCACTTCCTATTTCCATAGATCATAGCTTTTTTTTTTGGTAAACTTTGGTAGAAACTGATCTAGGAATTGAAATAACATTTTAGAAAAGGAAACACACCATGCCTTGCAAAGAAGTAAATCATACTTCAAATTAGAAGTACTCGAATTGAAAATTCAGAAATAAATAAACACCCAAAACAAGAAATGAAATATTACCAACTGTACAACAATATTCTCTCATGGATTGATCTCCCTTCCAAGAACATGGCAGCAAACTTAATCGACAACACCATAAACTAACTAAATATCAACATATGAATGAATAAACAAAAATCTAAGTTGAAAATCGAATCTCAAGCTTGTAGTTTTATTCCATCATGAAATTGGACATTTCTCTAAGAGTCCTCTCTCTTGGAATGGAGATGGAACTCTATTTTATACATAATATTGCTTGAAACTGAAAACCCACTCGAGGATAAGATATTCCCAAGTGATTACAATAATTTTCTAAATTTACAACTCATAACTAGATTGCTCCAATATTCTAGCTAACCGCATCGAATTTAGAATACCATAGGCTATCAAATTCGTGATTGTTTGTGTGGGTTACAAAACTTTCCCAAAATACATCTAAGAGCCATGAATATTCCTAAATTCATTTTCCTCTTGACCTGTAGCTATCAAAATGGATTTGGATCCCACAAATAGGGAAAAACATGTTTGCAGATGTGGTTATCTAGAAATACACCCTCCATCATGTAAATAAATATATCTAATCTTCTACGAATGTACCCAAATAGATATAACACCAAATTTGTGGTTCCTCCATTAATTTTTTGATTAGAAGCTTGGATACCTTCTAATTGTTGTTGACTTAATTATTGGGTGCTCGAATTCATGACATTTTTATTAATAAATTCCCAAGTGGAATTATCTCCCACAAATCTCTCCAATATTCTAGTGTTGGTTCCATGAAAGCAATGTGGTCCAATAATAATAATAATCCTTTTCTATAGCCTTGGAAATGAACCATCGTCTTTCATATATGTGTGAGCTCTGTCAAATATTCATAAAATGCACGTACTGGAGCTAAGCAATTTGTCTTCTTGAACATAAAAGAGAACTTTGAGCAATATCAACTTGTAAACTTGCAACAACTTGTTGAAACTGTAACACACCCAACCCTTAAGGGTTATTTTGAAGGACGGGGCATTAGAAAATTTTCCTTTCTTGAATATCTCAAATCCTTTCTCCCACAACTCCATCATATTCTACTTGTCAAAATATTTCCAACGACGGATTGTTTTCTCAAAATTGATCTCTAGAACAAAATTTACGCTCTTCCAAAGTTTTCCCAGATTCTTAAGGTCAAAAATTGACTCACTGCCACATGGTATCCCGTAACTCACGACATCTAATGTGGTGAAAAAATGGAGCTAATGTGGCATTAGTCCAACTTTCCATGGTGGAATATCTATCCACATCCACTTACAATCGTCAGTGCTTGGAATTTCCCCTAATGCACTCTACGTTCACATCTGACAGATATAGTATCGAGGAATATTCTCTCATGATATCATCCATTCAGAGTTAGAAAGGATTGAATAGTTTAACTACTCCGAACTCAAGGTATCGAGGAACATTATTTTATCCTCGATTGATGACATGGATGCACATCATGATCTCCCGAACAACGGTTGAGATCAGTCCAACACCCAAGTTTCACCTATCCCACTGGACCTCGGTCAACTCATCAACCAGTTATTGTTCAACACTTACCGTTCTAGGTGCATCCTGACTCCCTTGATGGAAACAACATGATTCAAAACATTAACACTTCACCTCTTCACTTAGGTAGGATTCACAGTAGATCGACATCTACCATGCCATCTCTTCATTCACCGATTTATGGTCGAGATATACCCACCATTGGATTTTCACTCAACACTTTAGAGGAGTGCTTCGAATGCTTCAGAGTCATACTCCGAAAATAGTTAACTCCGAGCTAGCTAGATTCACACTCGAACCAGTCGACTAATCGACTATTGACACACATCTTCACACTAATGCTCCCAGTCAGTGCTCACTCTCCCTCTTCCTCTCGTCTTACTAGGTGGTACCCGCTAAGATCAATGGTTGAGGGTTTATCTCGCCTGCTTCTCTATCTACGACCCACACTGGCTTGACTTTAGAGCATCTCGTTTGGAGGTATTCTCATGACACCTGATATTTCCTTCTGAAAACCCCACTATGAATGGTTCATTTCAGAGTCTCTCACTTGGGGTCTTTCCCACAACGTTCGAGGGATCTCTTCTATGCTTAAACTCCAAACAACCCATCGATCAATAGTCTCGATCTCTTCAGATCAATGACTGTTGTTCTCCACTGACTAACACAAGGTTTGAAGGAGTCATAACTGTCCTATTTAAGGAATTATCCATTTTTCAAATTCTACAAGACTTTGATTTTGACTTTCAAAATATTGAAACAAATTATACAACCATTAAAATTATCAAACTTAAGGTTAAAACCTCACATGATTTGCAGGCTCTCCACACAAGGAAAATATAGAGTATTTGAATAGGTAATAGTTCACCCTTAGTCATTTTCACGATTTAACAAGGTGATAATAAGCATCATAACATGGCTCATCTTACAATATTCAAAATCATAAGTTAAGTACACAAAATTTATCTTAGATTCAAACCTTCATATATGCTATCATACAAATTTTCCATTCATGATAATTCATATAAATTATTTAGAGTTGGTTTTAGTACATATGGTCACTTATTTGATAAGAAATTTTCTACATCCAACTGATTGAGAGGGGATTATTTTCCTCCCAACCTTAGGAATTACTATAGAGTCACTTCCTACAACACACCACCCCCTTTCCAAGCCATGATACCACCAATGAAATTGACTCAACATGATTCTAAGACTGCAATGATCCATGAAGGTTACTCTCGTTCCTCCTCTGACACATCAGAAGTTTCCACCTCCAACAGAGCTTTGGTTCTCTAGAAGTTTCTTAGGTTGTTTCTCAACTGAATTTCCTCTATAAAAACAAGTCCCTTCTCTTCTCAACAGTCCCTCAACGACCTCCCCTTACAAGTGCCAGTTTTTTTCTAGTATGCACCAAGATGCAACCCACTATTTCTCTAGTTCAGAAATCCATGTCTTCTTTGTTCAGGGTGATCATCAAAAAATCAAACAAGCTTCCTATTTTCTTCTAGAAAGCTATTATTTTCTTTCTCAATCAACATATCCACACCTCCATGATCTCTCCTTCTCATCTCTTGGTCTTCTCTATGGCATTATTTTGTCTCTAGGTGAAATATCTGTTACGGGGCCTCTCCTCCTATCTGACTACACTCTCTTAGTGTGTGTTAATCCTTTGGTCTTCTTCTCCATCCCCTCGAGATCTCTGTAGTGTCCTGCATATGTAACCTTCAGTCTTCCCTTTATAATCAGAAGGGCCGGTTCCATGGTACATTCCCGATCAGTTGTTAAATCAACCATTCTTTTTGTATGGACCAACTGCCACAATCATTAACTGCTCAACCACCTGTGTGACCTTCTCTAAATGGTCACGTGGTCTCCTCACCAGTTTGGTATGATGGTATGTGAAGTTATTATGTTTGCAAGCATAGATTAACTTGTTGTGAAAGATTCCTATTTTCTTCATTGATGCATCTCAACTCTAATTCACTTAGCCATTCCATCAATCCCTCTGCCTCATCAATTTCCTATGGTGTATCATGGCCAACAATTATCAAGGTTGTTCCCTCTCAGTTAGTAGTTTGGTTTTTATATTAAATCAAATCACAATCACATGCCTCATATTGTTAACATATGAAGTTTTTGCACAATTACAATCTTGGGAGAAAATAGGGTGTTACATTCCCCTCTCCGTTAAAGAACACTGTCCTCGGTGTTTAAAACACCATGTATTTACAATTATACAGTAAAACAAAATGGGTATTCCATTTTCATGGAATCTTCCAGCTCCCATGTAGATTAATCTACTCCAAAGTGCTTCCATTGCACCTTGACCTACATGATGGCTCGGTTTCAGAGCATTGTTTCTTTCCTTTCTAGTATGCACTGAGGTTCTGGCTGGAATTCTCCCTTTGGTTCCACCTATATTATAGTCCAATCAATAACATGATTAGAATCATGGACATATTTATTTAACAAAGACAGATGGAATATATTATGTTCTCTAATAGTAGGTGGTCAAGAAAGTTTGTATGCTACTAGTCCTATTCTCTCTAGTATTTCAAATGGTCCACAATATCGGGGAGCCAAATTAGCACACATCCCCATTTTCAGGGAGATTCTCTTGGGTTTCACCCAGATATACACATGGTCTCCTACTTTAAAATCTTTGGGGGTTCTTTTCCTATCAACATAACTCTTCTGTCTATCCTGGGAAATTTCCAGGTTCTACCTTATCTGAACTATGGCTTGTTCCATTTCCTTTAGTAATTTAGGTCCAATTGTAACTTTGTACACTAGACTATCCCAACTAATTGAAACTCTACACTTCCTTCCATATATAGCCTCAAATGGGATCATCCTAATCAATTCTTGATAATCATTGTTGTACGTGAATTCTACCAAAGGTGGATATTCTTCCCATTTCTTGGGCCGATGCATAACTTGCATTTGTAACATATCTTGTAACACTATGGTCACCCTTTTGGTTTGACCATCTGTTTGAGGATGGTAGGTTGTGCTAAATGCCAACTGCATTTCTAAACCTACAAATAAGCGTCGCTAGAAATTCAAGGTGAACTTAGCATCTCTGTTTGAGATTATGGTTTTAGGCAGACCATGCAACCTGAATATCTATTTTATAAAAACATTGGCAACGTCTATGGATTTGAAAGTATATTTTATGGGAATAAAATGAGTTTCCTTTCTCAACTTATACACTACAACCATGATTGCATCATGCTATTTGATGGTCTTTGGTAACCCTATGATAAAATCCATGGAAATCACTTCCCATTTCCAATCTGGTATATGTGTGCATTGCAATAGTCATGCAGGGTTTTGATTCTTGACCTTCACATGTTGGCATTCCAAACATTTCACAATGTAATGAGAAATGTCTTGTTGCCTAACTTCTATCACCATTTTCTGGTAACGAGGGTGACCTACATATGGCCTCCTGTGGAACTCATCCATAATCAATTACCTTAGATCTGCTGAATTTGGCACATATAGCCTATTATTGTACAACAACAGATTATTAGCTCTTAGTTGATATCCTTTGTACCCTTTTTTTCTTAGCCTCTTACTGTTGCTTTTCCTTTACTTGTTTGAAGAACTCTTATTCCGACAAGAGGGTATTAATCTTCTGCTGAATGTATGACTCTCCTACACTTGTTGATGCTAAGTGTATTTTCTGAATGCTTCGGCTGAGTGCATTGGCTACGTTGTTATCCTTTCCTTTTATATATTTGATTTCAAAGTCAAACTCACTAATCAATTCCACCCACCTAGATTTTCTATCATTCAACCTTGGATGATTGAATAAATACTTCAAGCCACAATGGTCAGTCATGAGAATAAATCTCCTCCCAAGCAGGTAATGTCTCCACATCTTCAACACATGTACACTCGTTGCAAGTTCTAGGTCATGGGTAGCGTACTTCTTCTCATGTTAATTCAACTTCTGTGATTCATAACAAACACTTGTCTTTCTTGCATGAGAAATCCACTAAGTCCCTCTTTGCAAGCACCTGTGCAAACCATGAATTCTTTTTCTGGGTCCCAAATCTTTAAAACATGGGCATTGGTCAACAATTGCTTCAGTTGATGGAAACATTTTTTGCACTCTAGTGGCCACACGAATCTCTTTCCATTCCTTTGTAATAAGGTAATAGGATTTCTGATCTTGGAGAATCCTTTGATGAACCTCCTATAGTATCCATCCAATCCCATGAAGGATCTCACTTTTTTCACATTTCTAGGGGTAGGCCAATCCATGATTTCCTTGATATTTGTAGGGTCTACTGTGATTCCTTCGACTGAGATTACATGGACTAGATAATTGATTTCCTTTTTAAATAAATCATACTTGCTGAATTTGGCATACATCTGATGCTCTCTTAATGCTTGTAACACCATTCTGAGATGTTCTTCAAGCTCCTCTCGATTCTTGGAATATACCAAAATTTCATCCACAAACACTAAGACAAACTTGTCTAAATACTTGCTGAGCACAATATTCATCAAACACATGATTGTAGTTGGTTCATTTGTAAGTCCAAATGGCACCAAAAAAAACTCATAGCGCCCAAACCTTTTCCTAAAGGTTGTATTGTGGATGTCCTCATATTTAATCTTGACATGATGATATCTCGATCTCAAATCTATTTTTGAAAAAATTGTAGCCCCTTTGAGCTGATCAAAGAGATTGTCTATTCTAGGAAAATGGTATTTGTTCTTAATGGTCATCTTGTTCAACTACCTATAATCGATGCATCGTCTCAAGGTACTATCTTTCTTCTTTACAAATAAGGCTAGTGCTCCCCATGGGGACACACTCGTCTTTATGTAATCCTTCTCCATCATTTATTTCACTTGCATCTTTAGTCCACCAACTCAGGTGTACTCATCTTGTAATGCGCTCTCTATGTTGGCACTACTCTAGGCACACGATCAATTGAAAATTCAAGGTCTCTTTTCAGAGGTAATCTAGGCACCTCCTCAGGAAACACATCTCTAAATTCCCATAGCACTGGGTGATCTTCAACCTTCATCTCCTTTCCTTTTGTCGAGTATAGTACTTGTATAGCATAGAGGTACACCCTTTTCTGCTAAACTTCATGAGCTGCAATGATGATATTTGTCCCACAGAGACTGACTTTCGAATGCCTTGCTAAGTTCTTGTATTTCCTTATCTTCACATTCTATAATTTTCTCATAATAGTTCAATTTTTCCTTATGGGTGGCTAACCGATCCATACCCAACAACATGTCATAAGAAATAAGGGGTAGAATATTCAGGTTCGCTTGGTTCTGAAATCCCTCCACCGAAATTGGACAAGCTTCAACCACCTCTGCCACTTTCCTCTTTGATTTAGTGGCTAACTGAACTAACCACACTTTGATGTGTTTCTTTCTCTGTAACGAACATGCATCAACCACTTGAGGTGAAACATTACTAATATTAGATCCCGGGTCAATTAAAATAAAATATGGTCGTTCAGTAATAATACCTTTCAATTCCACCACAAAGGCTTGGTGGTTTTCTTTCTTATTTTCTACCGCTGCATAGATTCTTGGTACAATCTTGGCTATGTCGTTGACTATAGATTCCTCCTACACATTATAAACTCTTCTACTATCATGCTTCCTGCAGGGAAAATCTCTCAATATATGTGGCTCTCCACATCCCCAACATTGCAAAGGTCCTTTCTTGGGCTCCTCTACTCTTTCCCTTGCTTGCTCTGCTAGTTTATTCATGATTTGAGACGAGAAATTTTTCTGATGCACACTCCTTCCTGGCTGACCCATCTGTGCATCTTTCCCAGAATTATTGTAGGGAAAATAATTGAATCCCTTCTTATGGAATCCACGATTGTCCTTTCTTTTCCAATCCTTGGAAGACTCATGCTTGTGATTAGACTCATCGTAATAGACTTTGGCCTTCAGAATGGTGTATTCCAACATCTTGGGTTTATCAAACTCAATTCGATCCTAGTATGATTGTGGTAACCCACTGAGAAAATGTTGGATTCTTTCCTTCTCATCCTTAATTTAGGGAACATACCTCAACAACTCCATAAATATTTTTGCATTCACATCCAAGGTAAGTTGCCCCATTTTAAGCTCATTGGATTCCTTTATTTAATCGTCATAATACTTTTCAAATAGGTAAGATTTGTGAAAGTATCTCTCAAACAGACTGCTTCGAGGTTAATTTTATTTCCTTTATCCTTTTGATTTCCTAAAGGTCTTCCCACCAAATGGAAGCCCTTGCATTCAAGTTAAACATTACAATTCTTGCCTTGGTATTGTATAAATAATTATGTACTCGAAAGTACTTTTTCAAGCTAAATAACCATTCTTTGGATTCCTCTCCTTTATTTGTTTCACCATATAAGTTAGGTGGCTTAGCCTTCTTGAATTATTCAGTCAAAAAATTATGAGAATTCTTCCTCTTTCTCTTCTTAGAATTGATGGATTTCGTGCCACTACTGGACTGTTCTACTGAAATAGTATTTCAACTAGAGGAATCCATGAAAATGCCTCCACTTTATTTGCCACTCTTAGTAACCCGATGCTTTATTTTGGAAGAACTCCTTTCTGCATTTCTATGAGGAAGTCCATGCTTTTGAGCATCCGAAGAGGTTTTCAACCTATCCGGCTACTGTAATTCTGCATTGCTAGGACCTTGCTACAAATGTTTTTGAATTCAAATAGACTTTGCAGTAGGAATGCATTTAGATCTTCTTGTTCGGAATGGGCTCTCATAAGCCTCTCATTATCTACCTTTAGAATTCTCACAGTGGCCATCAAATATGGAGGTGTTTCCCTATCCCTCCGACCATGATACTCTTCATCTCTAAGGTGTGAGATGTCATCCATGCTACGCTACACCATTCACTTATCTTAACTTTTCAACTCGTCATACACGTTGAAACAATAATTACCATTAGAATTTCATGTCATTATTTTGAATCATACATTCCAGAAAACATAAAATCCTTCTTAAACAATATTAAGTGGTCTTGGTGACCCATTGAATCCTAGATTTTGAACTTTGATTTGATACCACTCTATAACACACCCAACCCCTAAGTGTCCTTTTAAGGGAT
>ML792245.1:1822-12197 GCA_009831015.1 Picea engelmannii | reverse complement strand
TCATTAGTATTGAAAAAATTAGCAATGGTGATGGTCCTTTGATTCTCACTATTTTCTTTATATCCAAAACAAATAACAACGGTCAAAGAACAATCGTCACCATTTCTAGTATTTTTTTGGAAATGATAAAAAAATATTGCCCCCGATTCAATTCTATTTTGAAATAAATATTGTTGCTAAATCAATGTAATGCTTATCTGACAATTCAATTCTATTACAAATTCTTTGAAATTGATAATGTAAAAAAGTAAGATAATATATTGCTTGGGGGATCTAAGTGTCACAAACAAACTATTGGATATAGTGTCATTAATATATTGTCATTGATGTCAACAGTCGATATCATTGATGTGATGATAAGTTGGTATGCCGAATTTTCATTGATATCAATAGTATTCCGTTAGCATATAATGGTTGATGTCAAATAGTTGGAATATATGCACAGATAAAAGCTTAGGAGGGTGAGAGAATGAATATCAAAGCTCATAAGAGATGGCATGATGAATCTCAGAAGAATAATTGGAGGACTAGTCAATGATCTGATTAGATCAAGACCGTTGATACACACATAGAGCTTGGGTGACGAATTAAATCACTCACAATCCACATCAACCATCGATGGCCACTCACCAAATAGATCTACGGCTGGTGACATAAGGGTAAAATTACAAAGGGCGATGACATGACAATTTTGGTGCTTTATGTTAAAGGGAGCGCTAATCTCAGCGACCGATAATTAGGCACTCAGATCTACGATCGACAAGGAATATCGGACCCCCCAAACATTTCTTCCTTTAACAGCGGGGGGGGTCGAGTTAGTGGTTTTTCCAGTGCGGGGCCCTCATAATGTGTCACCTTCCTGTCAACTCGGACCCCCCTCACTCATTACCACTTACCGCCTACCCCCCCTCCGAGTAAACTGCCAAACCATTATTATATACCATCTCCGCGCTCTGTCGCCACACTCCACTACCCTGCCGACACGTCACACTCAAGTGAAGAATGAAGTCACTAAGTAAATGGTGGCCATCCATCTTAATGCTTGATTAATTCCTAGCCGTCGGATTAAGCAATGAAAGCATGGGTGTAAGGATTAAATCTGACCATTGATCTAGTTCCACGAAATAAACCGTCTGATCTGATGTCCAGACTGTCGTTCATCTCATTAAGAGATTAAATCGTGACCATTTAATTGATTGTTTCTAAAGAAATCGATTGGCCTAGTGTATGGTCACTACCATTGGTCATATAGAATAAGAGATTTAAAAGGCATAATATAATACATCGCAAAAAGTTGATAAAGCCCATAGTTTTGTATCAATCAGTCACATGTAATGATTTGAAGGTAGCGCCTCTGCAGAACTTGGTTTCTATAAATAAATTGCAAAGATTAGGGATTGATTTAAAAGGATGAAATTGATCCATAGCTGTGATCAATTTATGAAAAGTATTCATGGTAAAAATGATAAAACAATGATTATGGTTAAGTTAAACGAAGAGGTACGATGGTCCAAACAAAGGGACATAGTGTATCACTCTCACATCATTTTGAAGATTATATAAACAATGAAGAGTGTTGAGAAGATGTGTTTATACAGTCCAAATCAAAAGATATATTAATCAGATAAGTAGAGAAATAATCATTAAAGACTTGATACATAAGTTTTCCCAGATTTAGAAAATTAAGGGTGGTTGGGTGGTGCAAGGGTAGTTTAGTGCCTGCAGAGGGATTTGGTGCTTCCTTGTCAGTTGTAGTTGACTAAACAGGGGGTCATAGCCTCCTACCAGTTGGTGTTGGTGAACAAGGGTGTGGGTGCATCCTGATCAGTTGGTGCTGATCGAAAAGGAAGAATATCTTCCTTCTATGTAACATGTAAAACAAAATTTTACAGTTAATAGAAAAGAGTTTGTGGTTTTCCCATTTGGGTTCCACAATAAAATATTGTGTTAAAATTCTGTTTGCTTTAACAAAAGAGAAAATTGATATAATAATTGTGTCACTGATTCACCCCCCCCTCTCAGTGACAGGATCTGATCCTTCAATTGGTATCAGAGCGGGTATCTTCACAAAAGGTTTAATTCACTTGAAGAGGAATATACATATGGATCAACAGTTAAAGATGTCATAAAAAATCCCCCTATTTAATGGTGAAAACTATTTCTTCTGGAGTGTTAGAATGAAAATATATTTGATGTCCATTGGATTGGAAGTATGGACATTAGTGGAAAAGGGATATTATGTTCCAAAAGGCACTCCCATAGAAGCAGAAGACAATAAATATTTTTGGGAACATGCAAAGGCTTTAAATACACTACAAGCTGAGCTGAGTAAGAAAATCCTTGGTAAGGTACTAAACTGTAATAATGCAAAACAACTCTGGGATAAATTGGAAACCATATATGCAAGAGATTCCAAGGTAAAGAGGTCCAAACTCCAGACTCTCAGAGTAAAATATGAAGGTCTAAAAATGAAGGATGAAGAGAATATCTCAGAGTACTTTGAAAGAGTTGATGATATTGTTAATGCAATTAGAGGATTGGGAGTAGAAGTGTCAGACAATGAGATAGTTGAAAAAGTACTAAGAACACTACCTATTCTATACAATTCTAAAGTGTTCGCTCTTGAAGATCAGAAAAATCTAGATAAAATCACCATGGATGAATTGTATGGAATCCTCACAACCTATGAGTTAAGATTAGGTCATGAGAACCTTCCACAAGGAGAGGCAACCTTCAAGATGCTCAAGAAAACAAAAAGTCAGAAGGAAAAACCTCAATCCAACCATCATGAAGAATTTGATTTGGAAGAAGCTAATTTTATTAGAAAACTTCACAAAGGAGCAGGGAAGTACCAAGGCAAGCTGCCTTTCAAATGTTTTAACTATGGTAAGGTTGGAAATTTTGAATCCAAGTGTCCCTATCCCAAGAAGGACCCTGAATATGAAGAAAACAAAACTAAACAATACAAGAAGAAGGAAAAACCCAACTACAAGGAAAATTTTTATAAAGGGAAAAAGGATTTCTACTCAAAAGAAGAAAACAACAGTTCATCAGAGTCTAGTGTGTTGGACAACTGAGAGGGGGGGGGGTGAATCAGTTGTTACCGTGCTTAAACAATTATGCTTCTTTTAAAATATTTACATGGCATTCAATGATGATCACAATAATGCAGGGAAATAAACAATTGCACATTCAACATTAGTCACATATATGAGAAACACAGAGATAGATATTTCCCGAGGAAACCCATACAGTGTAAAAACCTCTTCTTCTTTATATGATAAGTATTATTTACATTCTTTACATTATCATACATATGAGCACCTTCTCATTGTGAGGCTACAACCTCTGTTTCTGCAAGATGCAACTTGTTGAGAGAACCAACTCTCTAATTTCTCTAGCACCCACTAGAAGGAAGCACCTACTCCCTAGTTTCTCTAGAACTAACTAGAAGGAAGCACCAACTCCCTGTGTTCAAGAACCCACTTGAATCTCTGAGGACACCAGTCCTCCCTAGCACCTTCCTACCACCTTGTTTTATTAAAATGTGTTACTGAAACTTATTACAATGATATAATGTTCAAGAACAACTTACCAATCTCTTCACTGTTCTGCAAGATTTCGAAGCTCTGTATGCCTCACTGTCATCCTGCACTTCCTCCTTGCACTTCCTGTTCTTCTCTATTTTGTACTCTATGCACCATTCCTCTACAATGCACCATTTGTCTTCTATTCCTTTCAGCTGTTGCACTCCACCTTCTTCTTTTCACATGCATCGCTCACAACAAAAACAACACCTAATCTCTTCTTTGTTACATCTTCTTATACTCCCTATGAATCTTGTGCATATTCTCTATCTCATCGTTCTGCATTCTTTGCATGTCAAGTGCTCTGCCTGTTCATCATGGCAACTCTTCAGCTTCTCTATTTGTTCATGCCATCTGTCCATCATCACTGGGTCTCATCATCAAATTCTTTCGCCTCACCATCAGTTGAGATTTCTTCATCTTCTGTTTCAGTTGAGCTCAACTATTATGTTGCAGTTACAGTCTCCAACGTTCATCCAGCTGGAAATCTCCTTCACGAACAGTCTTTGTTCTACTGGCAGATCCCTAGAGACTCTTCAACTTCTCTATCCATCACGCCAAAGTGTCTTAGAGTCCTCTTCCTGAAACAATCAGTGGTTTCTAGCAGTTATAATGCAAGGAGCAATATTAGTCCTCCGATCATGCCCAAATTCACCTGCATCGTTGGATTGTCTCCATGGGATCTTGTATTTATTTTAGCATTCCAGTATTCGGCATTTCGGGATCACCGTGGTGGAGGATTTTAGTTCTCTCCATTTCCCGATCCCCGAAACTCTGAAATAAAGAGAATCTTAACTCCTTCCCCCAGCTTCTGTCGATGTGACCAAGGGTTGTGACCTCTTGCTGAGCCTAACCGTGTTTCGCATTTCAGATTTTCGGCAATTCAACATTCCTATGATGAAGGGTCTCAAGCCTTGACCCCTCCATCTCCTAGTATCCGAAACTCCTAAAGGGAGTCGAATCAATGGTCCACAATCTCCCTTTGATCAATGATTCATATTAGATCGTGGTTTTGCATTTTGTGATTTCGACGCCTTTTACTTTCGAGTCATCGTGACTCCAACATTACAAAATTCATCATCACCAAATATCCGAAGTGATCGGACGATTCACATAACCCACTGAGATGGACCTTTGACGGGATTTCGACGTTTTTCCCTTCGAGTTTTCGAGACTCACAATGGATCCTTTTGGCATTTCAGAGTTCAAGACATCGTGATGGTGGAGTTTTTGTTTGCTATGTATAACCCCAAAATAGAAAGTTCCGATGTGGTGTAAACCTGTTGACGTCACACGTGGATTGACATGTGTCGAGTAGCTGCCACGTGTCACTTTGATTCGTGACTTACATGTACCATAAATGTTGAATCAGCTTGACACTTTTCATTGCCTGATTGTGCCACGTGTCCTTAGCTGACGTGGTTTGTTGATGTGTCTGTTTCACAATTTCATATTTCAACACTTCGAGACTCCTTGTGATGAGAGTATATGACTTCTCCATCTCCTGGTAACCGAAATCCCAGTATGATGTGCCTGCTTCTGAAATTTTGGCACTTCAGGACTCCTAATGTTGAGAGTCTTTGACTTCTCCATCTCTCGGTAACCGAAATCCCGGTATGATGTGCTTGCTTCTAGAATTTTGGCGTTTTGCTATTCGGTACTTCGGGACTCCTGATATTGGGAGTCTCTGACTTCTCCATCTCCCGGTATCCGAAATCCCGGTATGATGTGCCTGCTTCTGGAATTTCGATGTTTCGCTATTCAGCACTTTGGGAATCCTGATGTTGAGAGTCTCTAACTTCTCCATCTCCCGGTATCCAAAATCCTGGTATCCATTACTTCGAGTGATGCACCTGTTTCGGGTTTTCAGGATTTCGCATTTCACCTTGCTCGTTAAAGAACGTGTAGATTTTCTTGGATCCAATGCCGATCGGACCTCAGGCTTAGATCTGACATTCATCGAGAAATCTCAATGAGATCCATCGCTGCATACTCTGATCTTGTCAAGCTAGCTCTGCATCGTCTTCCCAAGAGAGATCTGGTGCCCACCTGGCACATCCTTTTTGTACTCAAGTCATCATCGTTGTTGTACTTTCCATCAATGACAAGCATACATTGTTTGTAAAACATGCCAACAATCTCCCCCTTTGGCATTGATGGTAACAAAGGCACCCGTACCTGTTCTTTTCTCCCCCTTTGACATCAATGTCAAAGAAGACACGCTCCCCCTAAACGGTTGCAGTATTTTTAGGAGGTATCAGATATGTAATCAATACAAGACTCCCCCTAATAGGATGGACTCTCTTAGATGTGAGATGGGATGACACCCAGCTTCTGTCTGAGATATTCAAATGGTGTCTTGGCTAGGGGTTTAGTAAAGATGTCTGCAATTTGTTCTGTAGTGGGAATGTAATGGACCTAAACAATCTGATTGGTGACCTTCTCTCTCAGAAAATGATATTTTATGGGAATATGATTGGTCTTGGAGTGGAATACAGGATTTTTAGACACACTGATGGCACTAGTGTTATCACAATGAATTGGGATTAGTGCAGTGTATTTTACCTCCAAGTCTGCAAGTGTCTGAATCATCCATAATACTTGAGTGCAACAGGTAGCAGCAGCAATGTACTCTACCTCTGTGGTTGATAAAGAAATGGAACCTTGCTTTTTACTAAGCCATGCTACTAAAGAGTCACCCAAGAAGAATGCTCCTCCACTGGTGATTTTTCTCTCATCAACACAGTTTTTCAATCTGCATCTGAATAAGCAGTTAACTGGAAATTCTGATTTCTAGGATACCACAGACCATGACTCATTGTTTCTTTTAAATATCTAAATATCCTTTTGACAGCGTGCAAATGACTCGTGCAGTCTGATATCTTCCTACCATTCCGACAACATGCATTATGTCTGGGCGAGATGATGTGATGTACAACAGGCTTCCAATCATTGATCTATATGAGCTTTGATCAACATCGGGTGAGTCATCATCCTTTCTTAATTTACATCCAGTAACCATAGGTGTACCCACATGTTTAGAATCTTCCATTTGAAACCTTTTTAGCATTTCTCTTATATATTTTTCTTGAGAAATGAACATCCCTTCAGTCCTTTGAGTAATTTGAAGACCAAGAAAAAATGACAGTTCTCCTATCATAGACATTTCAAACTCAGACTCCATGTAAGAAGCAAACCATTGTACCAATTGATCCTTATTACATCCGAAGATGATGTCATCTACATAGACCAATACGATGAGAAAATCATTATCCTTTGTTTTAATATACAGATTATTGTCTGTTGTTCCTCTCTTGAACCCTTTGTCTTTGAGATACGTATCCAGTCTATAATACCAGGCTCAAGGGGATTGTTTTAACCCATATAAATCTCTCTTCAACTTGCATACTAAGTCAAGATTATCAGACAGTTTGAAACCCTCTAGTTGTTCCATATAAACTTCTTCACTTAAATCTCCATTTAGAAAAACTGACTTGACATCCATTTGATAGACTTTAAATCTTTTGTGACAAGCATAGGCAAGAAACATTCTGATAGCTTCTAATCTTACTATGGGCACAAATGTTTCATCATAATCCAGTCCTTCTATCTGAGCATATCCTTTACAGACTAGCCTTGCTTTGTTCCTGACAACTTGTCCTTGCTCATTCAATTTATTCTTAAAGATCCATTTGGAGCCAATGACGTTTTTACCTTTAGGTCTATGAACCATCTCCCACGTATTGTTTTTCTCAATCTGATCAAGTTCATAATTCATTGCTTTAACCTAGTGGTCATCTTTGCTAGCTTCATTGAAATTCTTGGGTTCCAGCATGGATATGAAAGCTATATGATATTGTTCGGTGGTTTTGATTAGCTTTCTCATGGTTTGTACACCTTTGTATTTTTCTCCAATTATCTGACTTGCAGGATGATTCTTTTGAATGATTTTGGAGGAGGAATTTGAAGTTGACTACTGATTTGAGTCTACCTGAGTGTCTATGTACTCATCTGATTCAGAGTCTTCATTTTCTGATTCTTGGACCTGTTCATCTTCAGCTTTAGCTGTGTCTTCTATAGAAGACTCATTCCTATACATCTCTTTTGCTGGGATTCCTTCATCAATACAGTCAACCATTTTATGCAGTCTCTTATTATAACATCTGTATCCTTTACTGTTTGTAGCATACCCCAAGAAGATACCTTCATCAGCCATGTCATAATATTTTCCAAGGTTCTCATCATTATTCTTTATGTAGCATTTACTCCCAAATACTTTGAAGTGTTTAATTGAGGCAGGTCTCCCAAACCACAGTTCATAAGGTGTCTTGTCACTTTGTGGTATGAGGTGGGATTTGTTAAGAACATGGACTACTGTGTGTATTTATTCTACCTAGTAGGTTTGACCAATGTTCTTCTCATTCATCATTGACCTGGCCATTTCCTGCACTGTTCTATTTTGCCTCTCAACTATTCCATTTTGTTGTGGAGTTCTTGGGATTGTGTATTCCATCTTGATCCCATGTTTGTCACAGAATTCCTTGAAGTCACTTGACATAAACTATCCTCCTCGGTCTAATCTTACTGCCTTTAACCTCTTGCCTGTTTGAGTCTCAGTTAAATCCTTAAATAATTTAAACTTCTCAAATGCTTCAGCTTTTTCTTTGAGAAAGGCAACCCAAGTAAGTCTGGAGTAATCATCAATAATCAGCATGAAGTAGTTTTCTTTCCATATAAATTTGTCTTGATGGTCCACATAAATCCATATGAACCATGAAGTTGTCTTGATGGTCCACATAAATCCATATGAACTATTTGAAGTGGCTTCTCTATTGAAGTAAAGCTCTTGGACTTAAACTGTGTCTTGTTTAGCTTTCCTACTTGGCAGGGTTTACACATTGAATCTTGGGGCTTTGATATTCTCGGAAGATCTTTTACTGCCTAGAGATTTCTGAGTTTGATTAAGTGGTCAAAGTTTAGATGCCCAAGTCTCCTATTCCACAACCAGCTTTCATCATATTTGCTTAGATGACATTCTTCTCTATTTTCTTTCAGCACATATACATTATTTTCTGTCCTTATGCCTTTGGCCACCAGTTGTCCTGAGTTTACAGACTTTATCTTGCAATCCTTAGATGTGAACACCACTTCACATCCTCTGTCACACATTTGACTTACACTGAGCAGATTATGTTTCAGCCCATCTACAAGTAGAACATCTTGGGCTTTTCCTTTTCCATTACTTAAGATCACCATCCCTTTTCCCTTTATTTTACTTGGAGCATCATTTACAAAAGTTACGTTTCCCGATTTGCCTTCACTCAGGGATAAAAACTTGCCTTTGTCTCCCGTCATATGTTTGGAGCATCCATTGTCTATATACCAAGGGTTCATTTTTCTTTGAGTGGACAATACTAATCCACACTTGTCACTTTCCTTCTTCTTCCAAAAATTGACATTTTCAACAGGGGATTTCAAATCTGGTTCATAGTTACTTAACCGACAGTCAATAGATTTATGTCCAAAGTTATGACAAGTATAGCATTCAATCTCATTATTCAATAGGTCAAACTTATTGTTGCAGTGTTGTCTACTCATTCATTGCTGATTATTTCTTGGCCTCCTTAGTTGCATGTCCCTAGACTTAATTTGGCAATTTGCAATCTGTGACAAATTGTTACTTGGCTATATCATTCTTTGTTGTGGGAAGCATTTATTCCTTCGAAATATTAATTTCTCATGTCTAAATCTAAAGGAACAATTTACAGCTTTGTGACCAAAATTAGAAAAATAGAAACAATAACCATAGAAAAATTCTTTGTACCTGGGAAAAGGTTGTCTTTTCTGAGAAAATCGATTTCTTCCATGTTGATGACGTCTTTCAGTAGAGAGCGTGTTGTTTCTTTGTCCTACATATTCAGTCCTGGCACATTTTTCTTTACTTATCCTGGGCAACTGATTGTCTTCCTTTGTTTCTGTAGGTTTGTTGTTGTCGTTGGTTGTACTTTTGACAAACTTGCTGGGTTCTTCATTTCCTAGCTTACCACTGCTTGATCCCTCTTCATAACCCAAAACAATTTTCAGCTTTGGATTCCTTTTTTGATTCATAATGGTGGCTAATCCTTCCGAGGCTTTGATACTTGACAGATTCTGATTGTACAAGGCTTGAAATTTCTCCATCTCTTTCCTAGTTTTCACTACTTCTTGTTCTAATGCTTCACATCTTGCCTTCTTTTCTGATAACTGTCGTTTTAGAATGTCTTCGATTTTCTTTTCCTCTTCTAATTCTACTTTTAGTAGGACAAGGTCTTCATCAGGTTCTTTACTGTCTTCCTCGAACTGTATCAACAATTGTCTTTTCTTTTTGTTCTTAATTCTTAGTTTGTCAATCTCTTCCAGTGCACTGATTAGTTCTCCTTCCATGTCAACCACAGCTTCTTCTTCATTAACTTCACTTCATGTGTTGTCATTATAATAATCCTCTTTGGCCATAAGTATGAAGTCATTTAGTTTATCTTCAATAGGGGAGTCATAGTCTTCATCATCTGAAGGATCATCCTCATTGTTTACGCAAAGACTTTTCTTCTTAAAGTTATTCTCTTTAAAGATATTTTTGTGTTTATGCTTCTCCTCATCATCATATGTCTGATCCTTTATTTTGTGGGGACATTTATTTGCAAAATGACCTATTCTACCACAGTTGAAACATTTGAAAGGTAGTTTACCTTTGTATTTTCCTGATCCCTTCTTCAGTCTCTTCAAAAATTTTGCTTCAATTTCATTAGGCT
>ML792244.1:496796-512612 GCA_009831015.1 Picea engelmannii | reverse complement strand
AACCCATTTATATAGTGCTACCATCACCTAAGAACATTCTAGAGGAGGAATCTTCTAGAAGTAGAACCTTCTAAGAAGTCCTCTTACATTTATTATATCTAATTACCCATTTATTATATCTAACTACCATAGTGGGTCTTATTCAATAATATAGTGGACCTAGTCCACCTTAGATTGAATGACCTCCACTATTATCACTATGGGCCCTCTGCCCCTCCCCCACTACCTCTCTAGCTACCTTACACCATTCTTCTTCATATCTTGAGATACTACAAACAAATAAAACTTCATCAACCATACTTGAACTTGATTCAATCGGATTTTCTTCCTTTCTGGAGTCATCCTCAGATTCTTTTTTTTTCCAACAAAATTTCTTGATATGCCCTACTTTGTTGCAATACCAATATCTTCCCTTCCCTTTTATTCCTTTTGACTTAGACATGAAAGTTACACTTGAATCCTCTCCTCTTTCTGTATTTTAACCTCTAGCCACTATTGCTTCTAATGTGGAGGTTTCTGAACTGGATTTCCTCTGCATATCCTCAAACAAAAAGGTTCCCACAACCGAATCGTAATCAAGGATGTTTGTTGTGCTAAAGCTAATATAAGTGATAAAGTGATCCCAATATTCAGGCAGTGAACACAACAACATTATTTCCTTGTCTTCACCATCAATTTTGACATCCATACTTGCGAATTGCACATTAGAGTATTGAAAAAATTTAAATTATTTTCAATTTTCACACCTTCTTACCCACAGAGCATCAACCAGATAAGACATCTTCTCTTCCCCTTGTCCATATTTTAGATTCAAATGTTTTTTCTTCTAGTGGGACAAAACAATCTTCTAAAATCAAGGGTTTTTCAGATTCTTCCTTTCTCTTGGGGTTATCAGGTTTATATGAATCACATTCTGACCCCTTAATTCCTATTATCCCTCCCATCCCTTTTGATCCCTCCTCCTACCCCTCTTGATTTCTACGACAACCCCCCTTTCCCCTACTATCCTCCCCTCCCTCTCTCACCCTGAAGTACAACCTTTGTTCCCTTTCTGAATCCCAGTCCTCTTCCTTTCAGGGTTTGTTGGGAGGTTTGGGGCCCTTAGGGGACTTGGAACAAAACCCCCTAGTGGGTCCAAAATTCATATATCTCTATAGAAAAAAAAATGAGCTTCTTCTAAAGTTTGCACTGTCAAGCATAAATCTCTCATCGGGGCCCTTAGAGCATCAACCCCTAGCCCGATTGCAAAATGATTACTCTTTCTCTCAATTGTCGCAGGCTAGCCAACCCCGCAAAAACATTAGCCATAAATCAGATCATTGAGCTATAATCCCCCTCCATTATCCTCTTTTAGGAAACTATGATCTTTGGATGCAAGGTTGTGGAATATTTCTCTACCTCCTTTCCATATTGCGACTTCCTTACTCTGAACACCAATGGGAAATTTGGCGGTCTCCTCACTAGATGGAAGAAAAACTCTATGAAATTATAGAATTCTTGGGCTTCTCTGTTGGTCCTGGGAACACATTTCTTATCCAGGGATTTAAATCGCAACTTCCTATGCATCAATAGCTACAGGCCATACTAGGACATAAAGGAATTCTGGATTTTTTTTCCTTTCCTCTTTGATTTCTGAGGATCATGTTTTCATTGGAGGGGACCTAAATTTCACTTTGGGAGACTACAAAATATGGGGTCCTTCAACACATAAAGACCCTGTTTTTAAATTATTTATTCAGAAGATGGATGATGTTGAATTGTTCAACATTCATCCCATAAAATATAACCCCACTTGGAGGAGCATGCACTAAAGGGATGATAGGGTCAAAAAACATCTTGATAGATTTCTTTTGTCTAAACACATATTACATGGAGATCTGCATTCCAAACAGTGGGTGGACCCAAGTGGGATCTCTGATCACAATCCTATTATATTGGAGTTAGTTGGAGGGGGGTAACCCTCCAATTACTTCAAATTCAATCCTCGGTGGCTCAAATCACAGTCATATATTGAATTTATCAAAGGATATCCCCCCCCCTACAATCCACTCCTTCGGTAATCCCCAACCATTCAATTTATGGATAATCTTAAAAAGTAAAAATAGATCTCCATCTCATTGAACAAGGAGAGGAAGAAGGAAGAGGAAAGATCATTATTCGAAATTGAAGAAAAATTGAAGGCCTGGCAGGAAAAAGAAACATCTGAGCCTCCCTCGACTAAGATGAAAGAGGAGTAAAAGATAATGGACCTCAACAAGAGAAAAATCATCTTAAACAAAGAAAAATAGTGGAGAATGAGAACCAAATCTCTCTGGTTACAAGTTGGGGATGAAAACACCAAGTTCTTCCACCACTTTGCAAATGGGAGGAAAATTTCAAATACAATCTAGTTTATGGACAGATTGGATGGTTCCAAAGCTTCTTCATTTGAGGATATATCCAAGGAAGGAACAACACACTTTGAATACTTAGGAAGACACCTAGCCTTAGGAAGACACCTAAAATTCTTATTGATTTATAAAACATAAACATAAAGATGCACAGAAAGCATGGTGGTTGTTGGCTTCTTCCTATACAATGTTAGATACATGGGAGTTATGATTTCCCAAGTCCATATCTTCCATTATTTGATGGACAATGTCTTCCTCCTCGAAATATTCTTGGGTTGAATTCACTAACACCATATGGTTGGAGGCAACAAAATGAGATCCTTTGCCAAGATTGCTAACCATATTTATTAGGATGGAGCATTCAACCTCCAAAACATTAATTTTCTTATTGTGTTGGACCAGAGTGTTCATAATCATTGCATTCTGAGAGGTGCATTGATGCTCATTTTCATGGACTTTGGAAGTCATAGAAAAAATAGTGAGGTTCTATTACTTTGGATGGATTCCTTGTGCCTTCTTAAAACCATGTAAAATTCTTGAGCTTCCTAGTAGTCCATGGAAAATTCACATAGATAAGGACCACACTACTAGTCCCAATACAAGTGCTTGAGTTTAACTAATAGACAAAAAAAATGCCACCTAGAGAAAATTGGCCAAAGAAAACCCAAATTCCAGAGCATAAGATGGTCCATGCCAATGTACTAGAGACCAAACAACAAAGGGGCCAGAGCACCAAATGTCCACAGCTCATGGACACCAAAGGAAAAAACTCTAGAGTGACAATCATCAAATAGAAATCAAACTTGCATAAAAACCAAAATACTAAACACCCACCAGATTTCCAAATGATAGAACATAGAGATGAGAATGTGTTGAATATTCATTGAAGCTTTTTCACCAAACAAAAGTTCTAATACACAATCTAGAGGCTAAAGGAAATTGATACCAAATAAAATGTCCAATTTAGAATATCATTCCTCCAAGTTGTGTTGTTTGATCCTCCCACACAAGTCTCCATTATCCCACCTTTCCCCTGATAAATTGCACATGATGGTTAAAGACGTTGGCAAAGGGTTATTTCATGCATGTGTGAAGTGGGGGGTAGGTCATTTCATATCTTAGTCCCTTGGTCGAGATCGAATGATGGTGATGCCATGACATATGTTTTTTAATTGTGATGTAATGTGCCTTCATGACCAGTAGCCTATAAGGATTAAGGGATGTCTTGTTGCTGCATAGCCCCATTTTTGTGGAGAACCCCCAACTTGAGCTTTTCCTCATTGGATAGAGAGTTAGCCTAATGATTATGCTCTCTTAGAACCTGACCAAATGAGACCTTTTGAAGTTTGCAAACTTCCCTCTAAATTCGAGCTCTAATAGATGTTAATTTTCTATTGGAATGAATTGTTTTCGAGATCAACAAGTTGATCATGATTATACTTGAGTCACTAATAATGATCGATGTATTTTCTGTAGTTTCATTTTCTAGCAGAGGACCCTGAAAACGAGTGTACACCTCAACTTGATTGTTTGTGGAATTCCTTAGACCCCAAGGCCCAAGCGAAGGTTGTTTCTATATGTCCCTTAGGATCAAGAACGATGTCGCTCGCTCCTGCCATCCCTATTAAAAATAACAAATTTTAATTTGTTATTTAGTGATTTTTTTTAAAACATAAACATTTTTTATAATGTAAAAACATTAGGAAGATTTGCATCTAGAAATATTTTATTCCTCAATTTTGAAATAAATCTATATTGTTTTTTTATTTTTTCTTGTAAGCTAGATGAGTCTATATTAATACACAAAACTCCTTGAAACTTGCCACTAGGGAGACCATATAGATCAATCCAAAAAAACTAGTATATGAACCCATAGAAATTTGGATTAGTTTAAAGTGTCGAACAATTTTCTATGACTAGACTATCTATGGATAGAGTATACATACTACTATGAGAGTGTTTGTAAAACTTGACTGTAACTATTGGAAAACAAAACAAGAGTGTAAATGATCATAATTCAAAGGATTGAAAAGGGAACTACCCTTTTTGAATATCAATTCGGCCTTCATCCTATTCATCTAGCCTGGTGGGGTTGGATGAGGTTTCCTATGGAGTAGAAGTTTGGTCCACCCTATGACTAACGCTTGTTGGTCTATTGTTGTGCTTGAGACCACTATCTCCAAATTACATCAATTTTTTTTATGTAGCAAGTTCAAATCCTTGATGATGGTTGATGTTGGTTTATATATGTGCATATTTTATTATTATTATATTATTTTCTTTTTTATTAAATTTAAATGAACCTAATAGAATCATGGGATATATTTACCATCTCTTCACTACTACATTGTAACAAGAATGTATTGTATTCTTATTTGCTAAAAACTTTCATATATTTTAAACATTTTCATGAAAAGAATAGGGTACAAAATGTTGTTTTTATCTTTGAAATTGAAAATATTGATTTTTTTTTTATTTGTTTAATGAAAGAAATGTAATTTCAAAACATAAGTACCCTAACTTGTTAATTTGTGAAAATTAAATTTTAAAATTTCATTTTAAAGTTATTAAATAATAATAAAACAACCACTTTTAAATTATTAAATAATAATAAAAAAACAATATAAACCCATTATAATTTCGATTTTTTTCAACATCAAAATTATGCTTTTTATTCTATCAAAATTCTTCTAACTATTGAATAAAGGTACTAGAATTAAAATAAATCTATAATAATTTTAATTGATATTACAATTTTTTTAATTTATTTAATATTTTTTTTAAGTTAAAAAATTATATTTATTAAAATGGTTATAAAAATATGAATACCATATCAAATGGAATCAAAATTATAATTGCATGGACATGCCATGTACATAAAATGTTTATTTTCATTTGACAAAACCTTCACAATTATGGCATCTATGTACTCAAAGTTGGGAACATTTCTTTCGATGGAAATAAAGAGATTCCCCTACGGAATGATGGGTTTTAAATATGGTATCCAAAGCGTTAAAATGTTGTAACAAGTGGCGCTGCAAGGCAGCAATTCCCTGCTTTTAAGGTAGTGGAGTCGCGAGTATAGAATAGAACTTGTTTCAACCACTGCAACTATAAACATATTTGATGACAAATAACATAATATAAAATAAATATCATATTAACAATACAAATAATACCTTCACACAAATAATGTATGCAGGATAAATCGGATAACCAGCTTGAGGGAAACCAATATACACATTATGCATCCAATTCATGCTTCATGGTCGGATATACACATCTATTTACAAAATTCATAAACATGTTAGATTTTACAAAGTATGTATCACCAAGCATGTAATTGATATCTAATTGTAAAGTATCTAGTTAAATATCATTAGTTAAAAACATATTTAATGATTTAAATATGATAATCATTATACATGTTTGTTAATTATATAGTTTGCATTATAATCAACTATTGTACAATAATCACTTTGTATTATTTCTCATGGCTGCCATATGCTTCTATTGGGAAGGTCGTTCCTCCTCCAAGTGCTTCCCAAATGTGCATTGCATGAAGCTATGCTTTCTCCATTTCAAATTGTGTTTTGGTGGTGGTTATGGATTCATATTTGTAACTAGAATTTGGGACTAGAAAAGATGAGTAACAAAGGCATTGCCTTTAGGTGTCATTAGATATGCTATCAAAGGAAGCACAAGGAGTCACACAAAGGAAGCACAAGGAGTCACACAGAGCCCCCCAGAAAGCATAATCAATAGCACGGGTTCAGAAAGCCAGCTAGAGTCATCAAGAGTCATCTTTACTCTACATGCACTGAAATTGAAGTCTCTATACATATTCAAAATTGAAATTTACTTGTTCTTTACTCTGTATGCACTCAAATTGAATTTTTACTTGTCCTCTACTTTGTATGCCTCTATGCATATTCAAAATTGAATTTTACTTTTTCTTTACTATGTATGTGTTGAAATTGAATTCTCTATGCATATTAAAAATTGAATTTTCTCCGGGCATGTTAAAAATTGAATTTTAATTGTTCGTTACTCTGTATGCTTCTATACATATTCAAAATTAAATTTTACTTTTTCTTTACTCTGAATGTGTAAAAATTAAATACTGTGTGCATATTAAAAATTGAATTTTACTTTGAATTTCTAATTCAAATTTTAGTAAAAGGAGGTCATGCTTTCAATCCTCATTGAAATCAAGAGTACTTCTTTATTCTCTATGCATATTCATTGGATGTTCTTACTCTGTATGCATTGAAATTGAATTTTTAATTAGAATTTTCAAAGGTGGTTTATTAAACTTTATTTACTTTTTATATATTAAAATTCTAGGAATTGCATTGCAAATACTTACCTATAATTTACTAACCAATCATAGGAAATCAAGGTAAGAATTCCTTTGGCATCTTTGGAAATTTTGACTTATCACCCTGCAAATTGGCAAAAACGAAATTAGGCATAGAGGAGCTTATTTGATCACATATTTCATATTTAGGTCATAAGACCAACGCTTCATAGAAAATGTCAGCTTACGGGTTTGAGTTTGATGAAACGCATAACTTTAATTTTCATGATTTTAGTGTTTTCTAATTTATCAAACCATCGTTTTTCTCATCTTTTGAACGCAACTATTAGACTCCATGAAAACTTGTATTTAATTTATTAAAGGTCTCTCCACATGAAAAGAATTACAACACAATAATTAACTAGACTTGAAAATGAATTAGAGTGAAATCTCAACACAAAAGCTTCATATATAGTAAAATACAACACACACAACACAGAGAATATAAAGTAAAATACAACAGAGAATAAAAACAAATGAGACCCACAAACTCCATTATTTCATCTAATCTGATAAACATACATGCATAAAAATTTATGCCACTTATGATTGATGAGATACTATTCTATTCTATGGTGTCTACAATTAACTAAGAGAATTCTATGGTGTCTGCAGCTAACTAAGAGAGAAAGACAGGGGAATTCATTCTTACTTATACGGGTGGCAGGCACACAACAGATATGGAAGATGTCATCCATGGGTAATCACATGCAACGGTATTCTTTATTTTGTCGACGGACAAGAAGAGCTATTCTTCCTTCACGCGATCCTGTTACATATTATTTTCCTCACCCTTATGACCGTTAATGATGTAAACCTATATGTTGTCTTCAGTGGGGTCAGTGGCCCGAATTCCTAAAGAAAGAAGGGAGAATAACTTTTACTGAGAGAAGTTGTATTTTCCTTTGTAAAAACCCTATTAAGGAGGATATCCATAGGCTTCTCTATACCCAGGGCGCGACGATGCCCGATTTTCGTAAGTTGTACTAAAGCTAGACTGCGACGTTTCCACACGCTGCTATATAGCCAGGGTGCAGAAATTCCTGTACGTGGGAAAAACGAGCGTCTTCTCGATGCTTCTAGAAGGAGAAGCTTCTATGGTGAGGTTGCCTCTGAACAGTTTGGATCTTACTCGCTTTCATGATTTAGTGGGATCATCCTAACCTCCTCACCTTATCCTCTTCATCTTATAAAAGGAGAGGAGCTCTCATAGAGAAAATTAGTTGGATTGAGCTTGAGCTTGATTGGGTTGGAAAGTTTTTGAGCTTGTTAGCTTGGTTAGATTGGCTTTGAGCTTTCCTTTGTCAAGATAGATTGTGAGTAGCCATCAGATGTATGGTCTCAGAATCCTTGGAGCAAGAAGTGTGTGGGAAGCAAGGAACTGTTGGAAGGAACCTGACAACATCAAGGCATCTAGTTGTATCTTTCTTCCACATTATTTAATACAGATATACTTTTCTTTCCTATATGAATGTTATTTGTTCATATTGTATGATTCCTTAATCACGTACATAGTTTCATATCAAATAGACTCTATTATTCTTGTCTTCGTTTGTTTGTGTTTATTTGCAGATATTTCTCCATAAGCCTCGCGTCGGAGCTTGGATTGCATTGGTGAAGTCAGATCTTCGATATTTAAAAGGTATGTTCTAGATCCATTTCTCATTTGATAGTTGAAGCTAAGGAAAGAGTAGTGTATTGTCTTGTTTTGTTCTAGTTTCGTAGTGAATCTAGGGGGATTGATTTTTGTCTGCACTTAACAATTAGCCCGATAACAAAATTGGCGACTCCATTGGGGAACAGATTGTTTTCCTAATTTGTCTTGCTTTCTTGATTTGATTGCTTGGGTTCTATTTTTTGAGTCACTGGGAGATCCAACTTGACTCTTTGACTATTTAAATTCATTGGAAACCCTTCATACTTTCTATTTTTTCATTTTTACTTTGATTTCCGCACCCTACTTTGAGGGACAGTGCGACGATCTAAGATTGACGTACCCTACCTTTTTGACACAGTGTGGTGTTTCCGCACTGTATTGGTTCTCTGGCCTGTGGAAATCAGGAATCAACATACTGTGTTAGTCTACAACCTACGATGATTGTGAAATTTTTTATTTTTGATGGTTTTTCCTTACCTAGACCTTGGATTTGGTTTTGGGGTGAATTTTTGGGTTTGATTATGATCTGTTTGTAGTCTGCTTGACAGTTTTTGAGTTTCTTTTAGCCATATTTGCTTTGTTTGATTTTGAAAGATTTGATCTCTTGCTTTGAGTGTCTTTCAGTTACAAAGCTTTGTTTTTTCTTTAGAATTGTTTAGTGAAAGATCATTTCTTTTTTTGAATAGTTCGTGTTAAAAGAGAAGATTTGTTTGGGTTGATTTTGTTTTGAAGAAACTTGCTATTGCTTTTAGTGTCTCTTTGAAACAAAAAATTATTTTCTTTCTTTTCATTAGATTGGGGGCATCTTTACATTTGAAGTAGCGAAATTGCATGGTTTTTGGCATTTTTTAGTCTTGAATTCTAAAACCATTTTCCCCTCATGGTCGGAGGGGGGAAAGAATCGTGTATTGGTGTACAGTCTCTTTGGCTCATTTCTTAAAATTCTTGATATTGATGAGTTTAATTAAATTTTGGGACATTGTGCATCTGGGAATGATAAACATTTTCTCCTTCTCGTAATATAGTTTTCATCAAAGTGAAATATTCGCATTCTCATTTCTTTGCATTGTTTAGAGTCGGTCAAAACATCATTTAGTCCACGCCATTTTCCTCTTGAGTAACAACAACCTTCAAATAAAACGCTTATAAAAATTGATTAGACATTTTTATATTTTCTGGTAGTAAACCTACATTAGATTAGTTGTAGGGCTTTGGAATAGGTGTGAAAGATAACTTTCCAAAGCTACAAAAAAACATAGAATCTTGAGTTAGGGAGTGGTGAAATCCAATTGCTACATTTTGTCTTGGGAAGCCCTTCTCACACAAGGGTCAATCACGAGATCGCATTAAGACTAGCAGAGTTACTCACCCTACTTTGTTGGTTTTGGTGTAGAGATTGCACGTATTATGGGGGTCGCTTGAAGGTATACCCACAATGATGAGTGGAAGCCTTTCAAGTTGATTTCAGGATAGATACCCTACCTTTGCGCATGGATCGGATTGTCGACTATTTCCCCAGGAATCATTGTTGTCGTTGGTAACCTTAGTGGTCTATCTCTTTAGGGTCTTTACACAAGGTGACTATGGAGGGGAAAGTCTTCATGGTACCTGGAATCGACGTTGGCCAAACTCACTCGAGCTCCTTGGAGGGTATACCAACGATTATGTGTGGGAGCTTGCACCAAGGTGTAAGTCCATTAAGCAGGTCGTCAACGTAAATTTTCCACCCACTCTATCTCAGCCCCTTCTTATATTGTTCTCACGGCGTTGGATTTCATCACCAACTAGTGCGTTCATTGTGAGAAGGTTTTGTTTGTTTGCTTGCTTCCTAGATTTTTAGCGTGTGTTGTTTGTTTTCCCTAGTGGACTCTAGGTTGGATTTTTGTTTTAATGGTGTCAGTTCCCAAAATGACCAATGAAGGAACTCCTTCTCCAGGGGAACCTTTTCTTTTTCCTTCTTACGGAAACGTTGGTCCTCCTCATATCGCTACTTTGAGCCTTCCAGGTCTCACAATTGGATTACTGGTATGGTTTTTTTTCACTCAGATAATCCCGAATGCATCCAGTGCTTCAGTTGTAAGCACTTTCCCCCAAGAACATAAACCCCATGTTGATCCTTCACCTTCTTCACCAGTAAGATCTTCTTCACCTTCTTCACTTGCAAGGTCTTCTTCCATTTCATATTCTTCGCTGAGTGAAATCTCTCGAGCTAGTAACCTGGTGGATAAGAAGAAGAAGAAAAGGAAGAGTAAGAAGAAGAAAAAAAAGCAAGGGTCCAAACTTCCAACCACTATTGAACATGTTGGAAAGAAACTAGTTACTGATAATCATACTAGGAGTGTTGATGATGCCAAGATCACCCAAACCCATAAGTCCAAGTACCCTTGCAGGCTTTGTAAGGGTAGCCATCTTCTTAAGGATTTCCCTGGTCTATCCAATGCCATAGAAGCATGGTCTACAACTCCTTTCCATTCTATGTCATCAACATCTGAACAATATGTTGATGACCCCCCATCAACTAGTCAAGATACCGTTGGGAAGAAGAAAAGTAAATTCAAGTTCCCATGTATGTTATGCAAAGGGAGTCATCTAACTCACCTTTTCCCTCGTATGGACGAAGCCTCAAAATTACTGGAAGACATGACTGTTTCATAGCCTTAACTTCCATCTTTTTATCGTAATATTTCTCTCAACCCCTTTGTAGTTGATGGAATGATCAATCTAGTCCCTTTGTCAGTCAATCTGGTTGATCAAGTGGTCGATTCGATCCCATCCTCGGCCATTTCCACTCTCCCGTTAGAGAGTGAAACCCAAGTGGTCAATCCCTTTCTACCCGTCGAACCCATTCTCCCCTTGGAGAATGCACCTCAAGTGGTCTATTTGATCTTGTCATCAATCGATCCTACTCTCCCGCTAGAGAGTAAACCCGATACTGCTCACATTTTTCTTGTTGATGCAGAATCTACCATGATGGGGGAATTCCTCCTCCCATAGAACCTCCTCTGAGTAATGAGGCCATCCTTTTTTATTGGAGTGTGCTAACTAGACCTCGTCTTCCCTCTCACATTCCTTTCAAGATTACAATACAAGTTTGTGGTCGGGACATTCCTCAGACGCTGATAGACGAAGGTTCATATGTTAGTATTTTGTTCTCTCTTGCTTGGCAAGCTTTGGGTTATCCTCATCTTGTGTTGGTTACACAGACTTTGTTTTATTTTAACAGAAGAACCAGTCACCCTTTAGGGATCCTTCCTCAGTTTCCCGTAAATTTGGGAGGGAAAAATATTTTTGTTGATGTCATGGTAGTCCAAGACCCCTTGGATTTCGATTTACTCCTTAGGCGAGATTATGTCTATGCCATGAAAGCTATTGTGTCCACTCTTTTTCGTGTGATATATTTCCCGCACGATGGAAGAATAGTGTCTATTGATCAACTTTCATTTGTCTTCCCTGACTTGACCATCAACTCCATGACTTCCCTAAACGGTTCGTATATGCAATCAGTATCACCCCCGCCACAGGTCAATTATGTGGCGTTGTCTCCCATGCCTTCAGTTGTCGATGCATATGAGCCTCTCACTATAGACTCAATTTATTATGACTTGGATCCGGTAGTTGACATGGTGATCTCTTCAGTAGGGTTATTGGAGCCTTCCCTCCTTACCCCTATCATGACCCTCGACATGGGTTCCTTCCAGAGTGTGTTTCTTCCATCGAGTGAAGATCTCTTGAAGGCCATGACCGAGTTTTATCTCTTGAAATGGTGTTCTTCCAGAGAACTATCCTCTTGGAAGCCATGATCAAGAAAATAACTTTGAGCATGGTTTTCTGATTTCAAGCTCATTAAAAAATGAAACCAGCTTTGAGCATGGTTTTCTGATTTCAAGCTCATTAAAAAATGAAACCATCTTTGAGCATGGTTTTTTTATTTCAAGCTCGTTAAAAAATGAAACTAGTTGTGAGAATATTTTTTGCATCTCTATAGCAACCTTGTTAAAAAATGAAATAGAGCTTATGATCATAGTTCTTGTTACTGTGTCAAGCTCGTTAAAAAATGAAATAGAGGTCTAGGGATTGAACCTAGATTCACGAGCATAGTTCTTCTCCTGTGTCAAGCTCGTTAAAAAATGAAACAAATTCCCCCTCTCCATTTGAGTCAAGTCTAGTATTTGAAGCTTCATTTCATTCACCTTTATAGTTGGACAAAACGAAGCTTGGGGGACAATGCTTCCAGCCTCTGGACTTCATGTTGAAGTTAAACTGCTAGCTTCTTAAGTTGAGATGCTAAGTACCAACCATGCGTTGGGAAGTCGCAAGCATGGTTTTCTCTGGTTCAAGCTTGTGTAAAAATGAAACCACCTACCCCAAGCATAGTTTCCTCTGGTTCAAGCTTGTGTAAAAATGAAACCAGGTCCAAGCATAGTTTTGTTTAGTTTTAAGCTTGTGAAAAAAATAAAATCTATCCCAAGCATAGTTTTGTTTTGTTTTAAAGCTTGTGTAAAAATGAAAACAATCCCGAGCTTAGTCTTTGTTCTTTATCATGCTCGTAAATACATGAGAATAAGTTACTGAGATTAGTATTTGTTCTTTCTCATGCTCGTAAATACGTGAGAATGTAACCGAGTGTACTTTTATCACTTTTTCGGACTCGTAAAGGTTATACGAAAAAGGAACCCCCTGGAGTTTCCTTTAAGCTCTTTTCAGACTCTCTAAATATGAAAATATTGTCGAACGATCTTGTTATTTTCACGCTCGTAAAAGTATTTGAAGAAAACATCTGTTGAGCGATAGTTTATCTCTTTTTCAGTCTCATCAGACGACTTTACAAAAAAGGACTTTTTGGAGTTTTCTTTAAGTGTTTTTTAGACTCTCTAAACATGAAAAACCCATGAGTTTTCTTTCTTTGGACTCGTTAAACAAACATTGAAAAATCCATATGGGACCAAACCATTCCTTCCTAGGGTTCGTTAAACATACTCCGAGGGACTCGTCTGAATGATGAGCTTACAATTCAAGCATATGTTATCTTCCTCAAGCTTGTGTAAAAATAAATAGGTATTCACCAGAAATGGTGGGGGAAAATTTGGAAAGAAATGTATCTAAACCTGTATTCTATGGCAGAGTCACCTTTGAACATGACACCCTTTCACTCGCTTTGTGTCTAGGTTGGAAAATCCGCTTGTCTCCTGATCATACTCCTTTATAAGATTACAAATCAGTTTGTGATCCCTATGTTAGAATATATAAGATGGTGTGCTCATTTTACCATTGACGATACCCTCGTCACCCAACCATAGGCTGAAGCCTCCCTCCGAGCACCTTAACCTTGACCTGAGAATTCCTCCGGAAGCAAACCCTAGGCTAGATAGCCAAACAAAGAGCAGCACATCTCTCCCCAAGGATATCACATCACAAAAAACTGATCATATAGTCCAAACCCTAGCCAAGAGATATCCAAGCCAAATACTGAAACTTGTTGTTGTTGCAGCTGCACCTGCAACCCTCCTCCAAACCTGCGCACCAGCTGCAACTGTAGTGCGCACCAACTGGGAAAATTGCAGTCCTGAGATGTGACAAATGAAAAACTGGTGCCCTGTAATTATAGTAATCCTACCAGTTTACTGGGGCCGACTTCTCCTTCTGGGTATGTGTCTGTTCAGTATATTATTATTAATTGTAGTCGACTTCTTATCTTGGAGGCTAATAGCCTAATATAAATTATATTCTTGAGCCGACAAAGCTTCTAGGGTTATTATCCAATTCATTAGGGTTTCTCTTGCTTCCCGGAGTCTTCTATTCTCGTCAGGTTCACATGTAGAGGTAAATACCTCCCGCAGCTACCATAATATTAACACTCCCTCCTAGCTAGAGAGCTATTTACAGGTAATGGACTTGAGCACAAAACATACCATTTACCTGGTAGCATCAATATTGTCATCTAGACTATTTCATGACTAGATCATGAGCATCACCATCACTATCAGCTGCATCATCTCTCGAAACCATACTTCATATGAGTAATATGATGCTGGATAAGTCACTCTCACCATGGAGTGATACAAGAGGAGTAAAAGCTCTGAACTGTTTTTCGTCTGGAAAATCTCTGTTCATCATTCATCTGAATGATCATCTCCAATAATCTGTTGATAGTCTTCAAGGCATCTAGAACAAGGATAGAACACACATGTGTCTATTCATAGTAGTACACAACTACAATCTAGTGGTTAACTACCACATCAAGTAACACACAAGTACTTGATCAACAACATATAGTTGCGAACAGTGAAACACATTCACCATAGTAGTCCTCATCTACTGTCATATATTCTTCATAACAAACATCTGAGAGCATCCTGCATAGAAACAATGTTATGATAAAAACTATATTATCTGGGCCAATATTTCACTCACATCTATGAGATCTGAAAGAATATCTGCCACCACAGTAGTCTTCATCTGCATAGGAACAATGTTATCATAAAAACTGAGTCAACTGGGTCAATCTTTCACTCACGTCTGTGAGATCTGAAAGAGTGTCTGCCCTCAGTATAGAATATCAACAATGATCATCTGGGCCAATCTTTCACTCACGTCTATGAGATCTAAAAGAATGTCTTCCCTCAATATATAACATCAATAATAATCATCCAGGCCAATATTTCACTCACATTTGTGAGGTCTAAAAGAATGTCTGCCCTCAACATAGAATATCAATAATACGCTATCTGCCCCATTCTTCTCAACCAAGGAAGAAGGATTGTTTCTGATTTCTGAACCTGGACCATTTCCCACCCTGGGCCATTCTTCTGACACTAAACAAAGTGTAACATGGAGAGAATGAGTCTACCCTCGAGAAATGCTTAGACCATTCCTTACCCTAGGCCATTCCTCTGACACTAAACAAAGTGTAACCTGGAGGGAATGAGTCTGCCCTAAGGAATGACTGTCCTGGACTATTCTCCACCCTGGGCCATTCCTCCGACACCAAACAAGGTGTATCCTGGAGAGAATGAGTCTTCCCTCGAGGAATAACTATCCCTGATTGCTGAGCCTAGACTACTCCCCACCCTGGGCCATTCCTCCGACACCAAACAAGGTGTAGCCTGGAGCGAATGAGACTGCCCTCGAGGAGTAACTGTCTGGACCATTCCCCACCCTGGGCCATTCCTCCGATAATAAACAAAGTGTATCATGGAAAGAATGAGTTTGCCCTCGAGGAATGTTTGTCCTACATCAACCTCCAAAACGAACGATTCTTCGAAACTTCTCACAACTGTGAACTTCGAAAGAATGACTGCCCGGCGAGGCGGACCATTCTACTTGACCACTACACAGAGTGACTGCCAAGAAGAATGATTGTCCTAGACCACTCCCCATAATGGGAAGTCGTTGTCTATGATACATCAGCA
>ML792244.1:429247-483258 GCA_009831015.1 Picea engelmannii | reverse complement strand
ATCTTCTCATATGATTTTCTTCCCGACCACATTCTCCATCGCATTCTCTCCTTTCGTCGCCCTCATCCAACCTTCATTGCCCTCACCCTACCTTCGCTGCCACCGATAGAATTCCCCTGTGATGCCAAGAAGAGCCATGGTAGCAAATCTCCACGAGCCAGAAACATACGTCGACTTGGAAGCCCTCCCAGAATATGGGGCAATGAGAGATATTTTTAAGCAAGCAGGGTGGGAGCCATTTCTGAAAAAGTTCGATGGGTATAACGATGCCATCACACTCCAATTTGCACTGCATTTTGAGGGTGGGACCGCCCAGGTGGGCGAACTTGAGTTCGAGGTCACAGAGGAGTTCATTGCAGAGGCAATTCAATTGCCGACCACAGGCCAAAGATGGACGAAGGGACAACCGGTTGATAAAAATCTCTGCGCACAGCTGTTGAAACCTCAGTACCGGGAAACAAAATGGTCCGAGGGAACGTTGCGATCTTGGCTGGAACCACAGTGGGCCCAAGTGTTGGTCATCCTCCAGCATTACCTAACGTGTGAGGGTTGATATACCATTATATTCCCCTGCCATGCTCGACTTTTGTTGCACTTCACAGGTACTCAGCTGAACATACCCTTTTTCTTGTTAAAAAGTTTAAAAAGGATGGCCGAACAGGTCCAAAGGGCTAGTGAGTTTCGGGGGAGTTTATTTCACTTTGGCCTAGTTAAAATATTGCTTACATTTGCACCATCGAAGAAGAAAAAGACTTGGTACCTCTTCACTGTAAAAACCCTCGCCCATGCCCAGTCCAAAGATAAGAGTGTGAAGGATGTTTCCCCACACAAAAAGTCGAACCCCAAGAAAAAGAAAGTCAAAACCTGGACTAAAAACCATGTGGGGGACCCTGAGCCTGAACCTCCAATTGATGACAAGGTAGAAACCAATACTGAAACTGGGAAGGCCACCACACCCACAGAGGCGAACATTGAAGTCTCGAGTTCTCCCCCAGCTGCCGAGAACATAATTGATGTGGAGGAACTAGCCGAGTCAACTGATAAGCCTAGGAGGAACCCGAAAAGAAAATGTAAAAGCGTGTTGTCGGGAATGGACAACTCGGTACCCAGTTACCCCCCACAAGAAAGATTGGAAAGTATAGATGGTCATGAGGATGCCCCAGATCCATCTAAGATGACCTGGACTTTGTCCCAACTCATTCGAAAGAACCGTAAAACAAATCGGCAGGCTACTACACCCAAGGGAAATGTGCAGAATAAGTCCGTTCAAGTACCAACCGATACCCCTGTTCAGATGCCAAAAGAGTTCACCCCTGAACCCGATCTAGTTGACACTTATGCACTCATCCCCGTTCATCCAGATCCAATTGACAACTATGAACTCAGCCCAGATCGTAATGATGATCCAGTTGATACTTATGAACGCAGCCCATATGCATTCACTCCCGAATTCAGTTCAGACCATAATTCCAATAGATTTCACACCCCTGTTCAAAGTCCCGAAGAACTCACGCATGCATCAAGTCCTTCACCACAGCCAGGCCAAGACCAAACATTTGAAACTCACTGTGAGATTTCCTCCAGTCGATCCTTAAAACCAATGGTGGCAAAACTAGAAAGCAAGAATAGCAGATTGAAGGAGAAGTTGCATGAGTACATTGTACTGGACAGACATGTTAAAACCAAAAACGAACTCCTGAAGCTCAGGGTGACTCACCTCTTGTAAAAAATTGAATGGTTAAAGCAGAGGAATAAGGGTATTTTCAAAAGGAACAGGCAACTTCAGAGGATCGCCAGAAAGCATGTCATAATCAACAGAGCCCTCAAGAAAGAAATTAGGAATCTGAAGAAGCAGGAGAGGCTACAAATGCTGGTTGCAGCCACTACAACCCTCTGATGGCTACCAGTTTTTGATTTTTGTTTCCTGAGGACAGGCAAGGACTTCAGTGTGGGGGCATGTTGGTCTCCGGTTTTGATCATGTTTTTTGCCTATATTATACTCCACAGACCTCCATTTATATGCCAGTACCACCCTTTTGGCCTTGTTTTGACATAATTGACATCTCCCTACCATTCAATGGGGTTACTTAAGGTATCTTTACATTTCAAGCTATTTTTATGCACTTTGATGCTTTAAATTGATATTGGAACTAATGTCGCTTGGGTTAGGTACCACTTCTATTGTTGGAACAGGATGTCAATACCAGGTACCAACTCGTACCCGTGGAGATACCACTGGAGCCGCTCAAGATCTATGCGTTATGGACCGAATGGGAGACAGAGAGATTCGCATGACAGCTGGAGTTAGCGCCCACAGGGTGCTTGAAGGCCTAATGATGAAACTGGGACGTTGATTCTTCATCGTTCACACTTCGTGACATTACGTGTCACGAAGATGTGAAGTACGTTTAAAACTTGATTCCAAGCAATTTCTGGATCGGGGATCCGTTTTGTTTTTAGATATTATTGCTTTAGACTGTTAAAAAAGACAGGATTTATATATAAACCCGAGATCACTCATGAGACCGGGTTGGATTTATGTTGGACCACGTTATGTTATGGACACACATTTCTGAATCGAAAATTGTTGTTATGTTACACGACTGTCATACGATTTGAGTATTTTCTTATGCGTTAATGGAATGTGAAGTTGATACAATGTTTGCGTAGCATCATTGAGTAGTGTTGGTTATTACTTCCAGCGTTTGTGCCGTTTGGTTGGGCCCGCCAAACCGGTTCAAGTCGCTGTGTTACTTTGCTTCAGATTTAGTTCATTTCAGTGTTTTAGAACTTGCATATGAGGTAGCTTAATGTTCATAGATTTAGTTGTTTCAGTGTGTTAGCATTTGCTTACATGAATGGTACATCTGCAGCTCATAGTGTGTCATCGATTTAGTTGTTTTAGAATCGTGTTTATCTACTCTTCAATTGAATCGTCCCAGCATACTGTTATCTTTTATGTTGATGGGTATTGAACGCATGACTGCTGCCTGTAGGGTTTAGGGTATGAACATGGTTTGTTTGGATTCTCATTTTCAATTCGAGCATAACGTAGAGTGTGAATGAACTTTGCTTTGTTAAACAGTTAGTTACCCTGCTTACTAAGAACAGTTAGATTGCAGTTAAATCAAAGGAAGCTTCCGGTACCAGTAGGTAGAGTAATACTCTGTTTTGCTGTAGACAACTTTGGATTGATTTTGATAACCAGATTAAATGCATTTGAGGAAACACTCTTTCTGTTGTGGCTTGAATAGCAATGATGATGATAGATGATTAAAAGAAGTAGTGGAATAAGCTTGTGAAATCATACTTATGAACAGAGATAAAAGTACCAGCATTTAAACATAAGACTGTTTTATGTTGATGACTTGAATAGGAAATGCTAAGTTTCAAGGTTGTCATTAAGATTCAAGTTCTCAGAGTGAGTTTATGTTTTCTTTTCAGGATAGTCTTTAGAGAGGAATTAGCTTACCTGCACATACAGTGTATCAGCTCGAAGTTTACCAACCCTGGTTTGACAATTTAGTGTTTCAGGTCATTTGAATCTTCAATTTAGCAGCCTGACACTATCTTGTTTTGTGCTAGTTTTGTAGTGAATCTAGGTGGATTGATTTGTGTCTGTACTTAAAAATTATCTCGATAATAGGGCCTGGGTAAAACAAGGTACGGGTTGTAAGTGATTCTGTACTTAAAGACTAAATACCACATGGTGAATCATAATAAAATTTTACAAGAACCCTTGTGTTACAGGAAAATCCCCCTGTGGACATGTGGATTCCCTCTTGAACTCTAAATCTCTAAGATCAAGACAGAAAGGTGCTAAATTTCGTCACTGACATCCCTTTAAACCTAGTTAAAATAATCTATATAGAAGAGGAAGAAGATGTACCTTTTTACGATGTTTGTCCTCGCCCAATTCTAAGTTGAACTCCGATCCACAAGATCTTCAACAGGTCCTACAATCCAATCAAAGACAAAACATGATTCCTATTATAATATGATTAGTCTGAAACTAGATATATCCATTAAAGACAAGTTCATGTAGGCATACATAATATTGAAGGAAACAGGCCAAGCACATGTATTAATGAGAACTTGATAGCAATACTTACAGAACTTTGATGAAGATGCAACAACCTCACCAAGCTCTCCTTGTCCAACCCCTTGCTCAAATGATCCACAAACAAAAATGACTATGCTTCATTGATTATCTCCCTTATGAGATCATAATCTTGATGCCTTCAATGTCCTCCAATACCACTTCTCATGAGATCATAAGTTTTGTATCTCTAAAACTCCATGTATTTCTTCACCATGAGGAGGCCTCCTTATATAAGCTTAGAGAGACCCAACCACATTAGAGATTCTTGGAATAGGTTGAGGATCCTTTTCCATCAGTTGTGGATATTCCCTAAGATCCAACCTTGACCTCAGATTCGAATCCAACGAACTCTAGAGATGAGGGGGATTTTTCCCTAATGTTCCTCAACAACCCAATATTTCCTTAAACAACCTAGCGCTCCCTCAGAATGGAGCACATAATGTTGCAACGCTCCCCCAAAAGAGGGCATGGAGCATTGGCACTCCCTGACAGTGGGTAGGGGAGCGCTACCCAAAAATTCCTCAAAAAATCCCAGTGCTCCCCCAGAAGGGTGCACAGAGTGCTGGAATGCTCCCCCAAAGAAGGTCAAAGAGTGTTGGCACTCCCTGACTGTCGGTAGGGGAGCGTTGGCCTTCAAAATTCATTTTTAAGTGACTTTTCATCAAATGATTTCTCTTTCTTAAACTAGTCTTTGAGGGTGTCTTTGAAGTGTCCTTGTGATGTCGTTTGAGACACAACATAGGCAAGATGATTGTATGATGTCTACAACACTTATGGCTAAAATGCGACACTTGAAATGACGACAATAGGTCATCATTGAAGTGGGTGATTTTGATGTGTAACACCTTGCATGTAGGCCAAACAATATGGTGTTGCATGCAAGCTCTATGGTGTCTCGAGAGATATTTAGAAAACTTAGGATACCTATGGTGCCTTCAAAGAAGTTTTGGAAAACTTTGGGAAAAATTAGGGTAAATATAAGACATTGGACAAACATTTAATGCTAACAATACGAGTAGCATTAATCCAACTCAATCCAACTTAAGAGATGTTATACAACCATTTCCTAAGTTTTAAATGAAATGCCTCATATTTTTCCTCGAGATGAGGCCAAATAAGGCGTCAAAATTTCTCATTGGCTCAAAAAAGTGTTGTAAGCATTTTAAAGGTGAAGAAGAAGAAAAAGTGCTCGATGAAATAAAAAATAAAATTTTGGATTAAATTTTTTTATTTGTGTGTAAAAATAAATAAAAAGACAAAACCGATTACAATAGTCCCTACTACCTCAAGGCAGGGACTAATAAGGAAGTGAAGAAAGAAACATATTTCACTGCATAATGCACTATGGCGTCATTTATATTTTTTCACTTTTTTCGTGGGATAACTCTCATGAGCATTTATCAAACTCCACAGACAAAGTTATCTTAGACTTTGTTTTTTAGTTAGTTATAATAATTTTTATTAATAGTATTTTAGATAAGGTTTTGTAATTAAATTAATATAACTTTGATAGAGATACTATGCTAATATTGATCTCCAAAGGAACCCTAACCAAAAATCAGGAAAGTGAGCTTCCAGTACCATTGGTCAGGCTCTAGACAATCTGGAGGCATCTCTTTGGTTAGCTGGAAAAAGTTGGCTACCCCCAAAGAATTGAGGGATGGGGACTGAAGAACATTTACACCTTTGCTTGTGGCCTCACGACCAGAAGCCTTTGGCGATTAGTGGAATTGACTCCCTGTGGGGGAGGGTCATGAAGTCTAAGTATCTATAGGGAATTTCAGTCACATAATGGTTCAGGCTCCCCAAGAAGTCTCCTAAAGGATCCATAGTTTGGAAAGCCCTCATGGAATCCTTTTTGTTGATTGGTTAGTGGACTGCTTGGCGAGTTGGTAATGGGTGTCGAATACGTATTGGTGAAGACCCATGGGTAGGGGTAGGTGATGATTTCAAATTCTCAAAGACCCTCCTACGAGCCATTCGATCGACAAATATCTTGTTCCTTGCAAATGCCAGAGCCCAGGTCCCCCAATTAGGAAGCAGAATGAGATGGATATCGACCACATTCCTGGGCTTGGAAGGTGTCGATATGGAAGAGTGTATTAGGTGTATAAGACTTCTGGTCTCAAAGTACATTATGTTGCGCGATGATGAGGAAGATTCATTGTGTTGGTCTAAAAATGCCAAAACTGGAGAGTACACAACCAAACTTGGTTACAAAGTCTGGATGGAAGACTGTCATAAGGGAAAAAAATGGTGGTGGAAATGCTTGTGGAAAATTAATGCTCCCATAAAAAATAAGATCAATCTTTGGTTGGCCTTAAACAATAAATTGCTTATCTGGGATGTTAGCATTAAACAGGGATGGATTGGACCAAATATGTGTTCCTTGTGATAAATTCAGGAAGAATAAGTTTCTCACATATTCATTTCCTGTGTTTATGCAGAAAAGATAATGAAGATAATGCAATCCAAGCTCAAGATCACGTCCCAATGGAACAAGACCAACCTGGAAGATTGCTTAAAGGACTGGCTTGCAGACAAAGTTGTTATTCCAAGGTATGCCAAGATTCTTTGTTTCTAGTATATGGCGGGCTCAAAATTCCAGTATTTTCCATGATTTAGTCATTCCTCCTAAAGTTACATATGGTATAATCCTAAGACTATCCAATTAGTTTATGAAGAACTTGAATGTTGGACTACAATTGTCGTTAGACCAAAACCTGGAAGCATTAGTCTCCACCACAATCGCCAGAGTTAGGATCCACGAGAAGGGTTAACCCATGTCTCGAAACTCGCGGGAAGCGTTGAACCCAATGTCTAATAATCTCCCCCCTAGTGTCTGCTGGACAAATTTCGAAATCGAGACATGTTGCTCTGATACCATTTGTTCGACTACAATTGTCATTAAACCAAAACCGGTCTAACCTGTAGGCGTTAGTCTCCACCACAATCGTCAGAGTTAGGATCCATGAGAGGGGGTTAACTCATGTCGCGAAAATCACGGTAAGCGTTGAACCCAATGTTCAACACTAAAAGTCAAAGACCCAAGGCTCCCATCTATGCCAAGGTTGACTTTGGAGTTCCTTGGGGCTTTTTCGAGAGGGCCACCCCCCAATGTGTGGATTCAGGATAATCATGTTCTTGAGTCATAATCATTATATGCATATTTGATATGCTCCTAGAAATGGCACAAATAATAGGGTAGAATTTATCGCCCAAGACTCTACTAGAAATTGCAATAATGAAAAAAGTGAAGAAGCTACAGGTCATGGAAGATTCCAAAGTTGTCATTGATTGGGCCAATTAGAAATCTACAGTGTCAAATGTAAGGCTCTGGTTCCTTCTTGGGGACATCAAATAATCCTTCAAGTCCTTTGAATAGATTTCTTTCAACCACATCCTTTGTGAAGTAAATGTCAAAACAAATCAATTGTCAAAAGAGGCCTTGTCTATTCCATTTGGTGCCATGGAACTCTATGAATTCCTGGATGGGGAGGAGACCTACTCCATGGAGTTCCAATTCTAACACTCTTTTTCTTTGGAAAATTTTTGAAACCTTTGTAAGTTGATATAAAACAAGAAAGTCAGAAGTATAACAAATGTATAGTCATGCTGGATTGTCAAATTTCAGTGTTGAAAGCTTTTTGGTTTGTGGTTTTTGGTATTTACAGCAGGATGTATAGACAGGAAGATATAGTTAGGAACATAATCAAGTGTTGTCCTATTTGATACTGAAGCATGTATATTTCTCTATGGACTGCTTCTGTTGTAATGCTGTCATACGGCAAACCCAATTCGTCCATCACGGATTTCATGAGATACAATGACCCTTTTGTGGAGTCCATCCTACAACAATCTCTTCCTGTCGTTGTTGCAATAAATGATACAAACGTCACGGCGGAACTCACTCCAGAAGTCATTTTAGAGAGGTGCCCTGAACATTCATGCAACTGCATTGTATTCTGGACAGTAGAAGAGATCACGAGCATGCTTGCTCGCCGGATGCCTGGGACATTGAAACAACTCTCTAATTCCCTCTGCCTACTCCCATGTCTCACCTGCTACAGAAATGGTTGCCATGGCTGCAACCAGGAGGGACTGTTGCGTGTGGAGCAGTCTGATGAAGAATACAGATTGAGAGAGAGGGATTCCAAGGTGGAATGTGAAATTCTCGATGAAGTTAATGCCGGCTCCATACGCCCAGGGAAACCTATTTGCTTCTGCATTCCAATGAATGATGCCCGCTGTGATAACTGGACAGAGCTACTAGTAAGATCTTTGAGGTCTAAAGATGCGGGAGGCAGAGGAGTTAGAGTCAAGGCTTCGGAAGCTATGGAAGGTTATTTGGCTGGAGGTAGAGGAGGCGCAAAAGAAAGAGTAAAATACAACATTCTCTCCTACATTGTGCCGAGGTTGACAGAAATATTTATCAATGGTGTATTAACTATATGTTTAGGAGTGGATGGATTTTATAGCTCTTTGATAGCGAGGAGGACAGTAAGAGACTGTCTGGTGGACAGTAAAGGAAGTGGTCTCGGTGCCAATGCATTTCTAACCAAAGCTGTAGTCAAATGTGGTGCCAATAACACCCGAATTTTCCATCAGAAACTTGTCCTTGGTAGTGGGTTGTGTGAATTTGCTTTCCTGTCTTTGTTGGGCTGTGCTTATTTCATTTCACGGGCCTCAGAGTTCCCGGCCACCCTATGTGCCTGGACTTGTAGCGATAAACGCAGCCATTTTAATTGCTTTCGTTATGGACGTGTCCGTCTTCAATTCCAGTTCTCACCTTTCTGGTAGATTCTTCCATGCCCACCGAGGGCATATATGGGCATATCTTTATAGCATCGGCCTTGATGATGTCTTTTTTATTACGCCTAAAGGCATGTCACAATTAATCACCTTTTAATCTAAAATTTTAATGCGATGGATAAAAATTGAAGATGCTGACATATTCTTAGTCGTTCTCTCAAATCAATGAATGTGATTTACTCTTCATAACTTCCTTGTATTTTTGAATGCATTTAACGTGTTTAATTTTTAACATTTACCTAATCATATTAAAAAATTATTGTAACACTATATGCTTGCCACGTTTAAATGATTAACCTTTGGGATTACCATGTTTGGATTTCTTCAGTTGTCTGCCCGTTTCATTTCCTGGCTGTCCGTGCGTTTCATTTTCTGGCTTTGAATTGGGTGAATCAAATTCAGTGTTGCCATTCACTCCTTCCTTTGATTCTATCTCCATATCTGCGACCGATTCGATTCGAGCATACTATCTCCATATCTGTGACCGATTCGATTCGAGCATAACTGCAGGAATAAAGCAGGAGGTCCGAGAGTGGTTGCTAAGGGAAAAACCCTAATTAAAGATTGAATCAATCGATATCAAATTTTTGTACCTTGGTGTTCGTGTTCGTGGATTCATGGTTGAAATCTGATGGATTTATATCGATTAAATATAAATTTTGTTTTAGACACCCTGATAATTGGATACATAATTAGGTATATGGTTTTAGAGACACCTTGATAGTGTTGCTTACTTATCATATGGTTTTTGAATGACAAATGATCGAGAGCATAGGTTTCTATGTTTTCAGATTGAGTTTATGAAAGTGTTGTGCAGTGTGAGTTGACATTGAATCTACATCAGTTGTCATTGGCATTGACCACATTCTGGATGGATATGCGTTTTTATGAAGAATTCAGTCCCATTGGCATGTGTCTATGGTTACCACAGTAGGAATGGGTATGATTTTAGTTGAAGAATTTAGCTCTTGTGACATTAAGTTTGGGTTTGAGTTTGAGAATGATAGTAGAATTTAGTTCCATAACAACAGTGTGTGATAAGGATAAGGATAATTTGATGATTTTTTTTTTCAAGGTAGTAGTAATTGTGTGGGGAAAATTTGTGCTCTCTTTCATTTTAGGATGATAACTAAGATAATCTTTAAATTCTTCATTAAACAATACCAAAAGTGTTGCCAATAAATCATCATTCAAGAGGTCTATAAGACATGATTGTGCAATAACTTTCAAACAATGTAATGCTATAGAATCAGGTTTATAAGGAACATTAGAACGATGTAATGTCAAAAATCATTTAGAATATTAGGCATGGTACTTATTAAAATTTCAATTCACAAAGGACTTATTACCAACATTATATCAGCATTCAAAATTTTTGTTGTTAAAAAACTGCACCTTCAAATTAACCACCATATAGCTGTGTTTGTTTGTCCTGCGTTTGTGCTTTTGTTCCTGGCATAGCCGACTCTTATATTTTGCACCATTTGTGTATGAGGCTCTACATAGCTTAATTTAATCGAAGGTGAATGGGAAGCAAATTAACTTATGTAATTGAATTTTGTGTTGCCATGGATATATTATGTATTGCATTTCTTCCAATAGTGATTCTCTTTTTTCTTTCATGTTTGTTGAATTCAGTGTTTTCTTCAATCAGAGTAGGGTAGGGTATGATGGCAGACCGATTATAGGTAAGTGAAGTTTTAAATAAATTCTCTAAAATGTTAAATTGATGGTGATGCCTATCGACGTTCACCATCCACTGCAATAGTGGATGTGCTAGTTTATATTATATGGGCATTAATTCATTGTCATCCTTTTAGACGAGCTAGTCGTTTGAATCATCCTCGCCGTCGTTTGAAGTTATTATTAGTACTTAAATGAATAGAACCTGCTAAATCATTAGAGATAGTTTTTTGTTTACACTTTTTTTTCGGGGGGATGAACAAGTGTGGATAGTTGGTGGACTTAAAAAATTATGTATGGTTGTCATACTTCCTAATCAGCCTGTATGTTGGATATGGGTGTCTTCCAATCACTTATATTAGGGACAATTGTAGGTTCATACTTTTGTACAAGTTATGTCACTGTTTTGTATACAATTATTTTATAGTAATTTTTTATGTGAAAAGTAATTATTTTTTTCACTGTTTAAATGAAGCCATGTTTAGATTGAATTTTTTTACATGGAAAATTTTATAATAGTTAGAGTTATTAATTTAGTTTTTGAATAAAATCTCAAGATTTTTATTAGTAACTAGTTTAAATTCATTTCGACTCCAAATCTATCAAAACTCCAGATCTATCAAAATGTAATTAGGAAAAAATGTTTCAGAACTCATGATTAAAAAAAATCCTCTTCTCAATCTATATTGTGCCTCCAAACATTCGCATTACAGCAGACTCTGTAGACAAACATTTACATAAGTCCTTTCCTCATAAAACCCTAATGTCAACGTAGATGGAAGCAAGAAGTTCCTTAGCGACGTAGGCTATTCATTCTACGAAATGGAGCCCGATGGGATGTCTCTGGCACCTGGAGCCTATCCTGTAGAATGAACAGTCAACCATCAACCCACCCTCAGCTCAGCACAACTCAGCTTTGTCCTGCTTAGGCCCACAATGCCCCTTCAGAGATCCCGTCGCGCGAACGCCACCCATTCTCGAGATCCCGTCGTGCAAACGTGTTGCAGTTGGATGTCCCCTCGGGCATTCAATGCAAGGTGGTCGATGGGCATCCCCTGCAAGTCTCCTCCCGTGCCCCTCCTCCTCCACTATTTAATTCTCTCCCTTCTAGAGGCTACAGAACTGTGGCTGCTATGAGCGTGGACTTGCAAGTGAATCATTGAATCCGCCATCCTCCCACATTCAACATTCAGCTATCCCATACACGAACATGCACTACATTAGAACCATACCCCCTTACTGCTAAACGCTAACAGTCGTGCATTTGCTAGTGTAATTTTCTATCTTTCAAATGATGAGGAACTTGTACTTTTTTCCAGATTGGCGTAGGGAACGGAATGACATTGCTCAATGTTCATCCATCCATTGTCTCGACCTACCTACCATACCAAAAAATGAATTGATTGAATTGGAAATATATATATATTGAATACTAAGAGTCCACAATATTACAATGTTTAATATACTCATCTGAAAAATCTACATATTTCGCCCACAAAGGCCTTAGCTCATGGAATGCAATGTCTAGCCATGGCTTTGCTTGACCATTGTAGTGGATGACAACAACACTTTGCACACTGTCAAGATTGGTTTTAGACTGGTATCCCAATCCTAACATATGCCAAGTTGGGTCAATGGGATAAAGAAGCCCATTGAATGCAATCAGTGCAGGTGGTAGAGTCCCCATTCTCCAGAGTCTTTGAGTATTTTTTTCCAAATTTGATATTTAGGGACACTTTTCCTTACAATGGAGTTATCAATGAAGTGTATTTGGCACCAAACTGATAACTTTTCCATTAATCAAAACCTCCATGAATCAAGGGGAGTTAAGCCTCAAATTCCTTGCATATTCAGGGTCAATGTAACCAATGGTACCCATTTACCTATTTACTATTTAGTTTCTTACCCTGCTATATATGTTATCATTTGCAATTCCTTTACTATTTTGGTACATTGCTCATTTGATCTAGAATTACACTGATTTAGTTGTCTGGTAGTTGGTCATATTACAGTAGTAATTCCATCTAGATAGGAACTCTATTTTTTTACTGAAAATGGGAGTAGGGTATAGGGAAAATCATTGCCACAAGATAATGTCAGAAATTAATCATTACACCACCAAAAAGATGACTTATCTCAACCAATCAAATTTTGAAGAGATACCACCACTCATAAATTTATTATCACCGCCTTAACTGCCTTATTCATTTAACATCACTGCTGCACCGTTTCATTTCTGGCTGATCGAATTTCAAAGGGGCAATGAGCTATTAATGTTTTTGGAAGAGCCAAATTCGACTTAGGTATAGTGAAGGGGAAAGTTAACCGAGTAATCATTTGTATATATATCCATGTAATTATGATTTTAAAGATAGATAGAGAGAAAATCGAAAATGAAATTTTGAGAGTGTTATCAGGGGATTTTATACTCAGTTTCTGTTTGAATCTGAGTTTGTAAGTTTGTGATAATGTTTAGATTTGTTACTAAGTAATTTATTTTGTTGTAGCATGCATACTTTGTTTACTGTGTGAAAACTTCATTTAAATCCTTATGTTGTGCAATGTTTTGTTGTAGAATGTTATTGAGTTTTTAGTACATAAGCATTAGGTGAATTTACTATTGCAAGGAATGATTCAGTGAAGTTATTTTACTGTTGGAATCTAATTTTTTAGTCCATTGTTATAATTCCCCTATTTCTGGTATAACTTTGTTTTGTTGTAAAGTCATTTTACTCTCTGTTGAAACACCTGTTGAAAAGGTTGTTGTAAAAACAAGTATTGATCTTTGTGTAAGATGCAGGAGTGATTTACTTAAGTCCTTTTTCTATAATAGCCTTTTATTATTTGTTGAAACACGTTGCTGAAACACCTGGTTGTAGCTTACAGGCGCTGCTAAAACATGTTGTTGAAACACGTTGTTGAAACACCTGGTTGTAGCTTGCAGCCACTGTTGAAACACATTGTTGAAACACCTAGATGTCCTAAGGCATGTTTTTGTAGTAGTAGGAATATCATATATTCCTTGTCTTTGGATTTGTATTGGCATACAAAGGAACTTATTACTTATCACATGGAATATTTTAAGGAAGGTAGCACTCCAGCATTGCAAGCAATCAAGGAGGAGGTACAACATTTGAATGACAAATGTTAGTTTTTGTTGCAAGCCCTTTAGGAATTAGATGTGAATTTAGAAGAGTGTTCAGAAGAGGAGGGATAAGAACAACCATTGCGGGTTGAACCACATCATCCCATCTCAGTGGATAAAGAGACAGATTAGGCAGTAGAGATATGGGTCTAGTCTCGCTTCTATCCAAATTTTGTCTATGTTTTTTTTAATTATCCTATAGGCAATGAATTAAGTTCTGCTCAAACTACTCTTTTTTGTATACAATAGATGTTAGAGGCCACGAGCCTATTTAGGGAAAAATTTATTATTATAGTTTCCATTTTTTATTTAAAGGCCACAAGATTGATAGTATGTAAGTAGTCTTTATTTGTGTTTTTGGAAAGAAAAAACTTGGATCTTATAAGAGAGAATAGGGGTTTCAGGTTGAGACCCCTCGCCTAGAACCCACTTCCAAGTGTGTAAGTATTTTTTTTCCATCTATAATATATAGGAGGTCCCATACTTATTTACAAAAACAAAATGTGTTAAGGAGGCATTTGCATCAACAGAGGAGGGTGTCAATGACATAGACCCTCTATATTCTAGATGCACCTTATCCTTTATTTTGATGGCATCCACGTTGCTTCAAGTAAAGTAATAGAAACCACTCATAAATCAATTCAATTTCTAGATTTATTATTTTTAAGACAAGGAAGATGAGAGTATATTTGGATCATAATAACAATGTTTCATATCAGAGTTTTATTGGTAGAGCACCTATAATTGACATAATATCTCCTATCATTAGACGTGGGATGTACTATATTTGAGATTCACAATGACAAGTATGTCCTAGAACTAATGATGTATTTTTTAGAGTTAAACATGTTGTTCATGAAAAACATCCTACAGAGCAGATGATCACATACAACTCAAAGGATACATCTCATCACTCTTTGAGGGGAGAGACACTTTCTTTCAAATATATTAATCCATCTATCTAATGCATATCCCATAACGTCAACAACCATCCATTCCATTATACATACATACATATTAATTTCCTTTTATGAGTAAAATAAACAACAATTAGACATACATGCAGATCCAAGAAGTGATGATGCATCAGGGTTGCAAGATTTTAAATAATCCGATGTGCTAAAGTGAATTGGCATGGTTGTTTATGTTTTAACTTTGAAACAACACTTTGAAAAATTACTCCTAACAATTTTCAAGCTATGCATTTAAATGTTTGCTTAGCCTCAATTTTGACATTGCTCAAATTATATGTAAATTCTTGTTTCTAAATGCATTTAAATTCAATCTTATGCCTTTATTTCTAAATGAATATTTTTTGATCAAAATTTGTTGTATGTATTTTCTTTAGCTCCTTTGAATTATAAAGAAAGGTGCAGAAGTGGGCATTGTCCATTGAAGTGTCTTGTTACCCAAACCCTGGTCAAGTGGTGATTACATATGTCCTTCACAATAAAGCACTAAATCATGTCCTGCAAAGTCAAAGAGAAGTTTATGGGAGGACTACCAATAATGAAGCATACTATATTGCATTTGTTGAAGGGATAAAAACAACGAAAAAACATGGTGCCAATTGTTAACACATAAGATTGTAATATAATTTGAGATAATTTCCCAAAATACAATTGCTATAGGAGGGTTCCTGTACTTTTGGATAGCTTGACTTCAAGTCATGTTTTTAGGGGTTTTGAGAAGGTGTTTGTAGTACTTGATGATTCCATTGTGTAGAAGACATCATAATATTTCCAACCATATCGCTTGCATCCCAAAACTCCTCTGGGAAGGCCTCCAAACACCCTCTCAAATACCACATTGCGTTTCTGCTGAGAGCACGCTACGCTTCTGCAATTTTTGAGTGACTAACTTAAAATTTGTATTATGAACAAATGAGAAGGTATTTTTGAAAACTGAAGGAGATTTTTGTTCATCACATACCAAATAACAAAAACCTATCTCAGTTTTGTAAATCCTGTTATGGTTAGAGATATATTAGACACATAAAATGCGCTACAGAATAATCTAGCCAGACACGCAAAGGGCGCTACAGAATCACCTAGCCAAACACACAAAGGGTGCTACGGAATATGCAGAACTGTTTTACAGCGATGCTACGAAATTTCCTGTAGCAGTTACTGTTTGGATATTCGCCTTGTTGGGAGGTTTCCACCTGTCAAGGAAGGTTCGAATGGTCTCCTAGGAGTTTATTGGACATGAGAGACATGTGTTCCATATCCAAATCAATCAGGATGACCTGATTCAAAAGACATTTATCATCATAGACAAAATCCCCCCAAAATAGGAATTTGTTAGGCTTTTGTTGGAATCTTTTGTAATAAGACTCCAAAATGGAGGAAGATCCTATGTAACTCCTTGGTTTCGACCTCCTTAGGGTAGATAGAGATTATTCACTATAAACAAAAGGGTTTTTGATGAGAAAAGGGTTGGATTCATGGGCCAAGAGAGGAGAGAGTTGGAGGAGCAATTTTTGTTGTTCATTTGTAAGCATGAGGGCCTATTTGTAATGACATTTTCTTCCATTAAATATTTATGAGATATGTTATCAGACTGTCTTCTTTGTTATCTTCTTGCTTGAACATATTGCAGGTTTTGAGGATCATAGTTATCATTGATTGATGGATTCATGAACAACAGAGGATATGTTGTAGCTTGCCCATTAAATCATTATTCATTGTTTAATAAAATCTTTATCTATTTCAGAAAGGATCTCTGTATAATGGATTTTCTTCCTTTTGTCATATTCACCATGATTCTACTCATCATTATATATCTCTTTGTTTGATATACAGTTTGATTGCCTTTGATCTGTAGGATGTTATGACTCCATGCCCATTGGAATGCCTCTGTAGACATTTTGTTGCCATCTCCATTTCTTTCCTAGTCTTGTTGATTCACCTACTCAAGCCATTTAATCCATTTCTGATGGGTACTGGACTTGCACTTACAGCAGTCTGTGTGACTCTCAGTGCTAACTTTTTTGGCGTCCTTTTCTGGGAACGAAGTGTGAAGCTAGCTTCCCTGGGAGAATGACATAGATCCAACTCTTGATGGTAGACAAGAGAGGGATACAAAAAATTTACTGTAATCATCTACCTGGCGACTCCACAATCAAATCCACTAGGGAGGATCTTGTTGACATAAAGATGACCATAGGAAATGAGATGACCAGGTATCATCTTATGAGCTTTCTTCATGAGCTTTTGTTGTTCTTTATCAGCTCATTTTTGCTTTTCCCTTCACATATAAAGAGGATCATATTGTGCTTTATTTATTCATATGAGCATCAACCTTATTTTATATATCCATCCTTTCTAGAAGAAAATTTGTAGCCTGCTTGTGTTGTTGAGGTTGGTCCTGAAACTTCATTTCATCCTATTGAGAAGAATGAGGCTTATATCTCTATCCCTCCCAAACATACTCAGCCTCGTGACCATGAGAATGATAAAAGTGATTCAATTCCTTCTCATATCTCATTATCTTCAGTTATTATTGAGCCTTGCCATCAACTTATTAATCCTCATGTTCATCCCATTGCTTTTCAAACTAGAATCAGGATAAATATGTTCAAGCCTTTAAAGCTGCCATATATCCTTCATCCTTATCCTCTTGATTGCCTTGAGTGCCTTCCCCGTTTTTCTCAAGAGGATCATGTCAGAGCCGAGAGGAATTTGGGGGCCTTTGAAAAATTTGTTTATCATTTTGAGATAGTTCATGATGATGTTACTATGAGTTTGTTCTCCAAATCTTTTTTTAGAGATGTTGTAGTATGGTTTAAGAGTTTGAGAGTCGATTCCATTGGTTCTTGGATCGAATTGTCCAATACTTTTCTAAATCATTGGGGTGAGAACAAGTATCTTGATTTGTACCTCACTTATTTTTATGCCTTGAGGAGAGAGGAAGGTGAAGTCTTGTATGTATTCAATAGAAGGTTCTACAGAATTTATCATGACATGCCTTTGGAGATCCGACCTATAGAGACTGTTTCCATGGTATACTACATTATGGCTTAGCATTCAAAGCTTGTCCTTCTCTTGTTAGAAAGTAAGTCTTCATCCTTAGCATGATTATTTGAATATGCCCAAGAAAGTGAGGAGAATAGTTGTGCTTCCAAGAGAATTCGAGATCCAACTTACTATGAAAATATGCATGCACATGAGCAAGGGAACTGTCAGTATGTTTCAGTTTTTGAGCATGAAGGCAGCGACTATGAAGCATATTTGGAACAACAGCAAGGATGTAAGTATATTTCAGATTTAGATCATAATTCTTCAGTGTTGGCAGATGTTTCTATAGATAGGTACGCATGGCAAGTTGGTGATCAATTTTCAAACCATTTTGATCATGAGGTAATTAATGATTTCATAGGTAATTACATGTTTCTAGATGATAATGATTAGTATTATTTAAACCATGTTTTATCATCATCTTGTGATCATCATTCTGAAGAGAATTTTTTTTCTACTGATGATCAAAATTTGATCACAAGAAGACTAGAGGGTTATCAGTTTTCAAGCAAAAATGTAGTCATGGATGAACACTTGTTTTCTGTCAATCAACATATTTTTTATCTTTGTTTTAAGGATCCATTTGCATCCTTATTGGGGTATTATTTTTCATCTTATCAGAACATTTCAGATTACATTTATTCACTAGCACTTCCAAGTGAGTTTTGTTTCCTGAATAGATTTTTATTACTGTTGTTATATTTCAGACATTACCTTTTGATCAGTGGTATGGACAAGATCATTTCAGTTTTGAAACTACTTGAGTGGATGTTATGGAAGTATGCCTTTACCTAACCAAGTTGCAAATCCAGTTAGAGGTAGGGTAGCATAGGAAATAAGCTTGCTTTCCCAGCAGTTACTTTCCTTCAGTTTGCAACAGATATATCAATTAGATTTCTTAAATAAGTGGTAGTTTTTTACAGTGTTCAGAGATTGGTTGCTGATCTGAAAATAGAAGGCTGACTTGTTATGCTATGCAAGCACCCTCTATCTCATAAAATAATAACTTAACAGGACCTTGCTTCATGTGTTAAAATATGCAAGACTGGTTTATGTGTTAAGTTCTTGCTTCTTCTTGTCAATGTTTATGTGTGAAGAATGATCTTTTAAAAGATTCAATATGTGTTATAAACAAATACACAGCTGTATAAAATGCAACAAATAACACATAAAAATCACAGCAATACCAAGATGATAAAGGAGTTCACCCCTCTCTGGGCTACATCTCCTTGAGCCTCCTTCAATGAACTTGGCTCTCTGGGATTAGTGGTCAAATGTTCTTTTACAAGCTGCTTCTCAACTCCAATGGTTTTACAGACTGTACCATTGGGTTCAGAATACACAAAAACCCCAAAATTGACTGTTACAACTCTGAAAATGGACAATGGCTCATCCAACAATGACCTCTTCTACATGTGACCTCCAAGCTTCCCAAAATGAGCTTGAATGAGGCAAAAACACTTGTAAAAGTCCTCCAATGGATCTGAAACCTATCCCAAAATGTTTAGAGCATAATAAACAATCAGAAATGACTATTCAGTGACAGAAAATGAATATGTGCTCATCAGAGCAATGCCTCAAACAATGAGGGCTTTAAGGCTCCTGAAGCTTCCTCAAACTTCAAATGTGAAAAACCTGTGAATGGGCTCTTCAAATGCCTGTGAAAATGGTTCCAATGGACTCATGACGTCCAAAAACCCCTAGCTGGGCTTTTACAGCACCTGATTTGGTCAAAAACTCATCAAGTTATGCTTGCTTCCATTTTTCCCCCTTCAAGCCTGCTGTCTCCTGTTCGCCATTTCGCACCTGTGGAAGACTCCACCTGGCCTCTGAGCGTTTTCGGTGCCTAAACCCAGCACCAACGCGCGTCTCGAAAATGGTGTCAAACTGTCGCACCGTTAGCGCGACTATAGCCCCCGAGGACGGAGGTGATGGGCGCATGGGGGGCCATATGGCCACGTCCCAGCGCTAATATAGGCTTAGTTGCCAGGTTGAACCCAATTTTGACATGTGTCGGGCGTGTGGTTTGAAATTGTTTAACCATAAATTAAAACCCAATACAATAACCATTTCACAATCACGCATGCATTACACCAACATCACGGTCATATATCTAATGGCATAAAACCGGGCTTTAAAACGCCACACAGCCCCGCGCGCCATGTAAACAACAGTACACCGGTTACAAACCCGGGTTCCAAACCCCCACGCACATTTCCAAACAGTGGTCACATTAAATGTTTGTATAACCGTGTGGTGGCTATGTTGTAAACTCCCGCGCAAAATTTAATACAAAAGCCAACGTATATGTAAATGCAATGTTATACATTGCAATAATGTAATATAATACGCGCGCCATTTGATATAAGGCTAGGTCATATGGAATGAACCACCCGACCACGGGCTAACCAGTTAACACCCCAACCGTGCGCGCACATAACATATGTGGTATGTAATACAATCCGATTTACGTTTGAAATGAAGGTTTTGCGCGCCAATTTAATATGTGCCATGGACACATACAATATGCGTGACCGGGGGCTGGGGCTTAGCTCCAGCCCTATCCCCACGCCAAATGAAATAATTTCAATTTTAAAACATTTCAAACCTATAAGCATAGTAAGAAATATAATGCGGCGCGATGGCTATGTGGAGTTTGTTAAAACGTTAATCGGTGGGGAGGTCCGGGGGTCAAACCCCGCGGCCTCCATAAAAATTTTAAATGACCAAATTGCCAAACCTAGGGTGCCACGTGGCAGCCCTTCATTGGGCCACGTGGCACCTTTCCATTCGCCTGAAGTATGCCACGTGTCGCCATACGACTCGTTCAGATGCAACCAATCAGAACTTGCCACATCACCATCGACACATCACCTGCCACGTGTGCCACGACAGCGTACGGTCGCCTACATCCGCTGTATGGCCTGCCACGTCAGCTGTACGGCTTGCCCAGTCAGCATCAATTTTTTTCCCTGTTTGGCTCAGCGAACAGATCGCGATAACTTCTCCATACGGACTCTGTTTGCGAAAGTAAATATACTGCCGGAATCAGGAGAATGAGACGGACGCAATGGCACCATTTTCGTCGCATTCCGAGCACTTTGAAATTTGAGCAAATTTTAGACCCCTGGTCCAGATTCTGATCAGTTGCATAGTTGACTCCATATCCCAATGGATAAGGAAACTGGAACTGCATGTTCTTGGTAGCTCACAGGGATCATGCCATCCCCTGTGGAGCCAGAATATGTTAACACATAATATTGTAATAGAATTTGAGATAATTTCCCAAAATACAATTGCTATAGGAGGGTTCTTGTACTTTTGGACAACTTGACTTCAAGTCATTTTTTCAGGGGTTTTGAGAAGGAGTTTGTAGTACTTGATGATTTCATTGTGTAGAAAACATCATAATATTTGCAACCATATCTCTTGCATCCCAAAACTCCTCTGGGAAGGCCTCTAAACACCCTCTCAAAGACCACATTGTGTTTTTGCTGAGAGCACACTATGCTTCTGCAATTTTTTAGTGACTAAATTAAAACTTGGATTATGAACAAATGAGAAGGAATTTTTGAAACCTGGAGGAGGTTTTTGTTCATCACATACCAAATAAAAAAAACCTCTCTCAATTTCGCAAAAACTGTTATGGTTAGAGATATATTAGACACAGAAAACGAGATACAAAATCACCTAGCCAGACACACAAAGGGTGCTACGAAATCACCTAGCCAGACACACAAAGGGTGGTACAGAATGTACATAATTATTTTACAGCAGTGCTACGAAATTTCCTATAGCGGTTACTGTTTGGATATTCGCCTTGTTGGGAATTTTCCACCTATCAAGGAAGGTTCAAATGGTCTCCTAGGAGTTTGTTGGACATGAGACAGATGTGTTCCATATCCAGATCAATCAGGATAACCTGATTCAAAAGGAATTTATCATCATAGACAAAATCCCCAAAAAATAGGAATTTGTTAGGCTTTTGTTGGAATCTTTTGTAACAAGACTCCAAAATGGAGGAGGATCCTATGTAACTCTTTGGTTTTGACCTCCTTAGGGTAGATAGAGATTATTCACTATAAATAAAAGGGTTTTTGATGAGAAAAGGGTTGGATTCATGAGCCAAGAGAGGAGAGAGTTGGAGGAGAAATTTTAGTTGCTCATTTGTAAGCTTGAGGGCCTATTTGTAATGACATTTTCTGCCATTAAAGATTCATGAGAGATGTTATCAGATTGTCTTCTTTGTTTTCCCACTTCTTTGTTATCTTAATGCTTGAACATATTGCAGGTTTTGAGGATCATATCTTCCATTGATTTATGGATTCATGAACAACATAGGATCTATTGTAGCTTGCCCATTAAATCATTGCTCATTGTTTAATAAAATATTTATCTATTGCAGAAAGGATCTCTGTATAATAGATGTTCTTCTTTTTTTAATATTCACCATGGTTCTACTCATCATTATATATCTCTTTGTCTGATATACAGTTTGATGTCCTTTGATCTGTAGGATGTTATGACTCCATGCCCAATGGAATGCCTTTGCAGACATTTTGTTTCCCTCTCCATTTCTTTCCTAGTCTTGTTGTTCCACCTACTCAAACCATTTAATCCATTTATATTCTGATGGGTACTGGTCTTGCACTTACAATAGTCTAAGTGTGACTCTCAGTGCTAACACCAATGATATTGTTTTCTTCACCAACTCAGAATTGATATGCAACCAAATGAAAGGAATTTATCAAGTTCGAAAAGACAATCTAAAACTTCTTCATAGAGAAGCAAGAATTGTTGTTGCTTAGTTCCACTCTTTTACAATAAATTACCATGCGGATATAAAGAGGTGTCCAATGATCTAGTATCTGGAGTAGTTTCAACTGTAGGTGGGGGTGTCAAAAATTACTTGGTATCGACATTTACTCCAACAAAAGGCATTCATGGGCATCGATATAGATCCCCAATGTGTGGTTTTTTTCTTGTTATGATAGTTGTTGTGTATTTCATGGGATGGTTGGTTCACTAGTGGAGAATGGAGAAATTTATCAATACTTATTGTTGAGAAGATACCTAAATGGTTAGAAGTCTTGCAATTCTACTTGAAAAGTAGCAAATTAAGGTTGCAATTCTAGTTTAAAAGTATAGGCTTTTGAAGTTTTGTGCAAGAGATTAATATTTTTTAATTAGTTCCATGACATGTCCTTCGATTAAATAGTGAAGTAAGGTGTGATCCATGTTGATTGTTCTTTGTGCAAGGTTATATGTGTTTGTTGTGAATAATCCCACATGTATAACAATTTTGAGACAAAGGTGGTTAATGAGGCATTATTGTAACAAAAAGTTTGCTAATATAGATACTTCTTTACGTTGCAAGTCCTTGAGTTGATGTGATTCTATTATTATTTATTTGGCAGTCTATATAAAGGCACTTTTAAGAGTCCTTCAATGTTTTGTTTAATATTAATGTGGAACTCTGTATTGGTTCGGCCTTAATTTGATTGTGGAATTGCCCATTCTAATTTTTGGTTTCCCATTCCAATTATGAGATCATTTTCTTATCAATTTTTGGTTGAAAGGAGTATTCATATATAATTCTATGTTTGTTCATCAAGTATCTGTATTTTCACCTTGATTTGGGTTCACATAGTGTATCCATTTACAAAATTTCAATTGTAGCAGTGTATTTCAAAAGAGAAACTGATGTGTATGTCAAAGCCATTTATGACCACATATATAGGATCAAATAAAATAACATTGATATATTCCTTCCAGAAAATACAAAACTTCAAACAAATATATGTCTAGTAGTCATAACATCTTTCTCTAACTCCCTAGACTCTGTATAGGACCCCTTCCAACCCACAATTTCCTAGATTTTCTTCAGAGGCACTGTTGAAAAATCCCCAAGGCCTGGCCTTGTCAATCTGGGGCTGCATATTATGTTTGAACGTGAATATGGACATGAATAATGCATCCATGATAGAGCACATTTAGATTCTCTAGGTGTACGATGTGCAACGCTACCATATGGACAATTGTGCTTGGCTTATATTGAATGCTTAAAGAAAGAATCAAGTTGTAAATTATTTACAAAGTGGAATAAACAGTTTGATTGGGAGGAAAAGGAGCTTCTTTTACAACAGTGCAATGTTAAAACAATGTATAAAGCTATATATTCGTAAACTTGTTATAGTAAACTCCTTTCTAAGTAAGACTAAGTAAAATATATATCAAGTGAACTGGTATACTTTGAAATGGAGGAAGGTTCCATGTTTGCATGCCAAAGTAATGGAGATTGTTGTTGTCTAACAAGGGATGTTGGTCATACTGTAAGGGTGAAAAGGCCAACAACAACCCATAAATATTCTAACTTTAATTGAGAAAAGAGACAATTATGCAATGGATATGCATAACAGTACCCCTCTACAAAATGGCAAGTATGCAACATCACTAAAAGAAATCAAAAACATACTGCGAGAACCAAAATCCCACAACACCAGTGCGAAAAAAGATCACCCCTGAAGCTACATTGTGGAAGATGAATTGTTGATAGATGAAATATTGAGAAGGATGAGTAAAAATGAATCATTCTAGCCCACAGAAGTGCGATATAGTGCAAAGCAACAAGATGATTGGACTTGTATTAACATGGAAACCTCGATTCAATGCCCCCTGAGTGGATGTGGATGAGGCCAGGTGTAAGGCCTTGATGATTTTGACAACATAAATACACCTCTCATTATGTAGTAGCTTATCCAAAGGGACCACCATAAGTTTCCATAAGTAGTATTTCCCTCCCAAAAAATGAATCATAAAAGCTAGAAGAAACATTGGAAAGGAAAATTGAAAATGAGCCATACAAGATCGAGACCATAAATTGAGAAACCTTCATATCAGAAATCCTCAACAATCACATTTTCGTTGAAGTGCAGTGTGCCCAGGAAAAAAGGGTGTGCACTTCCTTAAGAAGGTAGAATGAGTAGATCAAATTTCATTCTATCTGTAACCTATTACATTTTTCTAGTCTTGTTGAACCACGATAAATTATCTAGACACTCGCATCAAGCTCTAAACTATGTAATCATTTTCACCGCATGATTGTGCTAGTCTTTTGGAACCCACGATAAATGCTCTAGACACCTGCATCAATTGTTAACCTCTATAATCATTCTCTTCACATGGTTAATGTTAACACTTATATAAAATGGGATCTCTTTATAGACATCTTATAAATTATATGTGAAAGTTGTCTCTCTCCAAGTTGTATGGGTTATTATTTCTCCTCTTCAACTGCACCTCTACTAGCGGTGTTCACATTCCCAACAACCTCATATTTTACAAAGGAAAATTGTTGTACTGCTACACCTAGTAACTTAGAAAGTTTTTCATATATGCAAGTGTACACCTAGTTTTGCAACTGTTCCACCCATGCAACATGATGTCAGATTTCGTTATATGCAATTTAACTGATTCATTTGTTCCCCAATTAAGTAGGCACTAACTACAATGAATGTTGTGGGGTTCCAAGCTTCAAGGTTACTTTCATTTTAAATAGATGCCAGAGTATTGGATAATGGTTATGCAACATACTACTTTGACATCTGCATGCATAATGTATTACCAATTACAATGACAATAATCAAGTGTTATTAGTACTAATCAGGCCCAGTATGTGCCATGGCAAGTCCAACATGATCTTTTTGTTGTGATAAAATTGTTTTATGCAACCTCTATATCACCAATATTGGAAATGAAAAGTGAAAATGAACCATTGGAAAGGAAAAGGGATAAAATTATTTTCTGCAATCTCTATATCACCATTGGAAAGGAAAAGTGAAAATGAACCATACAAGCCTTATTGCAATTGCTACATAATCCACATATGTAAATGAGAACCTTAGAGCCATTGTATAATGAATCTTGGAAAATCTTCCACATAGCCTGTGAGGTATCATTTGCAACTCCAAGTTATTATACCAAGTATGTAGATATTTTCTTTTGTAATAAAACTTATTCAAGTTCTTGACTCTTTGATGCCTCTTCATTGTTCTATTCACATTGCTACCAACACCTTATGCGAAAGACATGAGACAAATATGCTAACTTATATAGCCTTGTTCCTATCAAGAATCTTAATTGTCCCTTAAACCTGACCTTATTCCAGAATCCAGATCAAGAATTGAATCCAACATTTATTATTTGAACCTCTTATTTGATGTTAAAAATTAAACCTTCACAGTTAGCCATACAAGTTCGAGACCATAAGCAGGATAGATGAATCTTGAAAATAAAAATGTTTAAGGAGCCTTCAGAGAACAAATAATTTGAAAAGGGTTAATACATTGCAATAAGAAAAGGAGTTATTTTTATAGAGATCCATTTTACTCTCACTAATAACATTTGCTATGAAATGCATTAAACTTACCATTTTTTTAACAATTTTGAGGCTATGCCAATGTTCAATCTTTATGAAAATTACGAGGTTGCTTTCAATCTCATAGATTTGTGTTGTTGGAGTGATTTGATTCTTTATTGTCAGTATCAATGCATGAAAATACTGCAACAATATGAGATAATATAATTTTATTAATGTCCAACAAATGACCACAAAAGTAAGTCAATGGGACTAAAAGATACATCTAGTGTGAATACAATGTGGGAGTGTGAAAGCAACTCCTAGATAATGATGAAAGTAAGATAAAGAAAGTGAAAGAGAGAGTCCAGCCTAAATAAGTGTCTGGATGAGCTAATGAATAACTAAAACCAAACCCATAAGATGATTTTGAGAGTTATTTCTCAGGCTTTGCAAGAAAAGGAAAAATTTCATGGTTGTCAGTTATATTTAAAGAAATGAAAATATTTCAGCAGCATAGAAGTTAATGAAAAATGAGCCAATAGTTATTTCAAGTTTGTTTCTTATGATGAAAACATTCATAAGGGTATCAAGACGTGGACAGGCTCAAAATTCACCAAGAGTTAGTGATGCAGGAGCATCGCCAACTCAGCAAGCGAGCCAGCACATCAAGTAAAGACCAGCTGGAAAAACAAACCCGAAATTTTAAAAAGTGCTTTGGAGATTGTAGCACAAGTATTTAATGAATCCTTTATGAAGGAGCGCCTTTTGTATGCTGTATCAGACCTCGAGCCTTATGCTCTTGTCTGAAATAGATAGGAGGCAATTAATAGATTTAATGCAGGTAGATAGGATTTTATTTCCAGATTAGATAGTTTTAGAGTCTAAGAGGGAAAACAGATATAGACACCCTCGTTGTATCATTGTAACATTATCTAGAAGCAGCATTTAGGAATAGAGGAGCAAGTAGAGAACTGTGTAGAGAACATCCATGTACAAATATTGAATTAATAGAAGAAAGCTTTGATTCAAATACATGGTTATGTGTCTATTCTCTGTGTATTGTGTTTGTGCTCAATGAATGTTTGTTTTCGGGTTATGCATTTTCTCTATATATATGTTGTGCATGTGATTTCATGGTTTAACTTGAAATCTGAGAGAGAATGAGTTTCAATTGGTTCTCTATTTGAGCCAGGAGATTCCTGCATAGAGTGCAGTTGAATTCATCCGCAAGGAGTGCATTGATGAAGGCTCAGTAGTTTAACTTTTGTCCTCATTCGCCCAGAAGTTGCATTGGGTTGTTGAAGTCAGGCAAGGAAGGTGCAGGCTGAAGAAGAAGTCTCAGTTGTGTATCTGAGAAAAAGGAGCTAAGGACTGCTGCTACAGGAAGTGCGCAGAGTCTGAAGGATTCAACACTTGATAAGTTGTTGAACGCCGAGCGCAAGGAGTGTGCATAAATTCCTCTAAAGGAGTCAGAGTGAATAAGCTCAGGAGGTATAGAACCTTTTGTGATATCGTTGAAAGGGAGCATAGAAGGTTCATGTCGAGGAAGGTTCAAGCAGGAATTTCAAGCACAGGATTGGGGAGCAAAGTTTGGAAAAAAAAAAACATTTAATCATTCTAGAGAAATCTCAAGGAAGAAATCGACGGCCAGGATCTCATAGAGGAGACCAACAAAAACCCGCCAGCCGGTGGATCTCGTGGAAGTGCGAGGAGGTTACGACCACAACCGAGCCCAAGCTTGAGAGATTAGTGAGCCGTTGGATCAGTGGGTGTTTTCCTGTCAGTCGTTAGATCACGAGAAAGTTGCACTGGGTTTAAGCTCTAGCATGCCGAGGAGTCATTGGGGTTTCAAAGTCATCGGGTTTTCATAAGGCTGAGAATCGAGACCTTGAAAGTCCCGAAATCCCGAGAAGGGATCTCAACCGTAGATCTTGGAAGGACACGTGGCAGGAGATCTGGACGAGTCGGCGTTTGGAGCATCGGGTTTTCCAAAGGCAAGAAACTCTTGCATATAGGAATCGCGATATGCGATTTCCCGATTGGATCAGAGTCGTCCAAACAGCAGGGACACGTGGTGAACGATCCCAGAGAATCAGAGTTCGGAATATCGGGGTTTCCGGAGTCCTGAAACTCGAGCATATCGAAATAGTGATCCGCGATTTCCCGACACGATCAGGGCCACTAATCTGAAGGACGCATGTCTAAGGATCTGAAGAGTTCGGGGTTTGGCATTTTGGAGTTCTCGTTGACGAGCGACTCACAACAAGAGAATTCGCGTAAACCCGAATCGCGATATCCACTCAGTCGACGAGCTGATTGGAGAACATGTGTCAGGCTATCAGAGTTCGGGGTTTGGAAGGTCCCGTGAACATCGACCATAGAAATCGCGAAAACGCAATACGCGATTTCCCGACAAGGTTAAAGCCTGGAGTGGAAGATAGGTGGCATAGAGGATCGGGAACATGAGAGGTAAGTGTTTATCGACATTGTAAGTTCCGATTTCCCGATAAAGTAAAGGGAGAGTGTCGGAGAAGCATCTTGTGGGTGCAGAAAAGTCCCGATAAGGGATTTTGAAGAGCGGTTCAGCGCTTTGGGCCGAGGAAAGATAAGGTCCTGGTGGAAGCAGGCGCGCCAGGTGGCGCGTGCTACATCAAGTGGTATCAGAGAGGGAATTTCTTTGCTTTCTACAGCAGAGGAGAAGAGAATTCACCATGCCGCCCAGAAGGGAAAGACAATCACCTGATCTAGAGGATAGGGATGTGCGAAGAAGAGGTAGGCCGACAGGGAATCCAGAGATGGAACGACAGATGAGAGATCTCCGAGCAAGACTCGAGGAGATGGAGACAGCACAAAGACGCGGAGTTGGTGCAGGGGATCTTAGTGATTCCGAAGTTGAAGAGGAAGCTAGACATGGGGAAGAAGTCATAGCAGAAGACGCATCAACCGAATGTTTGATCAAAGCCATTGCCAGAATGAGTTCAAAGACAAAAATGGACATTCCAGTCTATGAAGGAAGTCTGGATGCAGAAGAGTTGTTGGATTGGATTCGAGCTCTTGACACCTACTTCGATTATGAGGATATCGAAGAGGATAAAAAGGTAAGGCATGCTGTCACTAAATTGAAAGGACACGCAGCATTATGGTGGGACGAGCTTCAAGCAGATAAACGTTCCAAAGGCAAACAAAAGATCAAAATCTGGGATCGAATGATTGAGAAGATGAAGGCAAAGTTCATCCCCAGGGATTATCAAATCACACTGTTCAGGAGAATGCAGAACCTGAGACAAAAGTTGATGACGGTAAAGGAGTATACCGAAGAGTTCTACAAGCTCAATATCAGAGCAGGTCATCGGAAGATCGATGATGAAAAAGTTTCTAGATATAGGAATGGCTTAAGATACGATATCCAAGATGAAATGAGTATGACAACCATTAGAACGGTGGAGGATGCGTATCATATGGCGCTGAAGGCTGAAGAGAAGCTAAGCCGTAAGCCAGCACAGTGAGGGTGAGGTAAGAGCCAGCCGAGAGGAAAATCAGTTGCCCGAGACAGGTTCCAGAAATCTAAAGATGACTGGAAGAAGCCTCAGACCAGAATGGAAAGAGGTGGAAGTTCTCAACGAGGCCAGCACGCTGAGCAGCGAAGGCAACAGGGAGAACCAGATGGAGGATACACGGATAACAGTACTTTTCCTCATACCAGAGGTAGAGGAAGAGGCCGAGGTGGAGTTATTACATGCTTCACATGTGGAAAGAATGGACACAAGGCAGTTGATTATCTAGATAGGAAAAAGGATGGAAGAGAAGCTCACATCGCCGAAGCACAGAGGCGAGCTACTAAAGCAGAAGACGCAGAATATGGAAGGTCGTTGATGATGCGAAAAGTTCTCTTAAGACCCGAGAGGGAGGTGGAGGACACAGCTCAGAGAAATAGACTGTTCAGAACCGCATGCAAGACCAAGGACAGGAAGTGCAAGGTCATCGTGGACAGCGGAAGCATCGACAATCTCGTTTCAACCAAGATGGTGGAAAAGTTAGAACTGGAGACAACTGATCACCCGAGTCCATATAAAGTCTCATGGCTACAGAAGGGGCATCAGGTGAGTGTCACTAAACAGTGCTTAGTTGACATCAAGATAGGAGGATATAATGATAAAATTCTCTGTGATGTTATTCCTATGGATGTATTTCATTTATTGTTAGGCAGACCATGGCAATATGACAGAAACATAATTCATGATGGGAAGATGAATACGTACACTTTAGAGAAGAATGGGAGAACGCACATGTTACTTCCGATAAAAGATAAGGAGATGAAACTGGAAGTGAACAATAGGATACTTCTCATGAGTGGGAAGGAACTTCTGGCAGAAGTAAAGAAGAAGGAGGATCCACAATTCTTTGTGGTCAGAAAACCAAGGGTTGTTTTGACCAGCACAAGAGTGGATGACTTGCCGGACGAAATTCAGGAACTGCTAGAGGAGTTCACTGATATAGTGGTGGACGAATTACCTCATTCGTTTCCGCTGATGAGGAGTGTGAGCCATAATATAGACCTCATACCAGGGGCCAGTTTGCCAAAAAAAGAAGTGTACAGGTTGACGACGCAGGAGAATGAGGAAGTCAAAAGGCAGGTATAGGAACTGCTGGATAAAGGACTGATCAGGGAGAGTTTAAGCCCATGTGTTGTTCCAACGGTACTAAGTCCAAAGAAAGATGGAGGTTGGAGAATGTGTACAGATTCTAGAGCCATCAACAAGATAACCATCAGGTATAGGTTTCCATTGCCACGAATGGATGACTTGATGGACTGCTTGGGTGGAGTAGAAATTTTTTCAAAGGTGGATTTGAAAAGCGGATACCATCAGATTCGCATGAGGGAAGGCGATGAATGGAAGACAACGTTCAAAACCAATGAAGGGTTGTACGAATGGCTAGTCATGCCATTTGGTTTGACGAATGCACCAAGTACATTCATGAGGTTGATGAATGAAGTGCTGAAGGAATTCATTGGTAAGTTTGTCATTGTTTATTTAGATGACATATTGATTTTTAGCAAAACCAAAGAAGAACATCTGAAGCATTTAGCTGCAGTAATGAGGAAGCTACAGCAAGAGAAGTTGTTGATCAACATGAGGAAGTCTTCATTTATGAAGAAAGAACTCATTTACTTGGAATTTTTCATATCGGCAAATGAGTTGAAGATGGATCCAAGTAAAGTGGAGGTAATTAAAAACTGGCCATCACCAAGAAATATTTTCGAGGTGAGAAGTTTTCATGGACTGGCTAGTTTCTACCGAAAATTCATCAGGAATTTCAATGGAATTAGCGCAGCGATGATGGACACAGTCAAGAAAAGACATAAATATTTTCATTGGACTGAAGAGGCAAAAAAGAGCTTCAATCTGTTGAAGCGAAAGATCACCGAACAACCGGTGTTAGTGTTGCCAGATTTTTCAAAAGTTTTCCACGTGAAATGTGATGCAAGTGGCTTTGCCATAGGAGCGGTCTTGAGAGAAGAGGACAGACCAATTGCATATTTCAGTGAGAAGCTGGATGAGGCAAAGGTGAAGTACTCAACGTATTATAAGGAATTTTATGCTATCATACAGGCGTTGAAGAAGTGGAGGCATTACTTGATCCCAAAAGAATTTGGTCTGTATAGTGATAACCATGCATTACAGTTTGTGACTCAGCAAGAGAAGTTGAATCAGAAACATGCCAAATGGGTAGAGTATATGCAGAATTTTACATTTGTAATTAAACACATTTCAGGGACTGCTAACAAAGTGGTTGATGCTTTGAGCAGGAAATGTTTGCTGCTACAGGAGTTCCGAGTCAAAACATTGGGTTTTGAAAATGTGAAGGACATGTATGCAGGTGATGCCGATTTTGTCGAGGCATACGAGGCAGCTAAGAATCCAGTTCATCAGAGACAGAAGCCCGTGGATGGATTACATGATCCAAAATGGACTGTTGTTCAGAGGCAATCAATTATGCATTCTGAATTGCTCCATGAGAGAGAACCTGCTAAAGGAGAAGCACAGTGGCAGATTAGCAGGGCATTTTGGCCATGATAAGACATTTGCAAAGCTGAGTGAAGCGTGTTTTTGGCCGAAGATGCGAATAGATGTCAAAAAGTTTGTTGACAGGTGCAAAATTTGTCAGCATTCAAAGGGCAGAAAGCAGAATGCGGGATTCTATCAATCATTACCCATATCTAAGAGGCCATGGGATGAAATCATCATGGATTTCATATTGGGATTACCAAGAACGCAAAGAGGACATGATTCAATCTTTGTAGTGGTCGAAAGGTTTTCCAAAATGGCACATTTCATACCATGCCAGAAGACCAGCGATGCGACTCATATTGCGAACTTGTTCTTCAAGGAGATTGTTAGACTTCATGGTTTACCTAGAAGCATAGTATCGGACAGGGATACAAAATTCATTGGACATTTCTAGAGGACACTGTGGAAGAAGATGGGAACTAACTTGATGTTTAGTTCTGCCTATCATCCTCAGACAGATGGGCAAATAGAGGTGGTCAACAGAAGTCTAGGGGACTTGCTGAGAAGCTTGGTGACAGAGCACCACAACAGCTGGGATAGTGTATTGCCACAGGCAGAATTCGCTTACAACGATTCAGTGAATCGAAGCACAGGGAAAATTCCGTTTGAGATAGTATACAGCAGATAGCCAAAAGGTGTTTCAGAGCTGAGGGATTCGGAACAGATTATGACTCAGAGCGCAAGCGCTGAAGAATTCGCAGAGGCGATGGAGGATCTTCACAGCAGGGTGAAGCAGCGATTGACAGAATCGTACTAGGAGTACAAACGCAGAGCAGATCAGCATCAGAGACAACTTCAATTTGAGGTTGGCGATTTGGTTCTGGCACCTCTGAGGAAAGAAAGGTTTCCAAGGGGAACATACAACAAACTAAAAATGAAGAAAATTGGACCATGCATAGTTCTAAAGAAATTGGGAGAAAATGCTTATGAGATTGAATTGCCGGATGACATCGGAATATCTCCGACATTCAACGTCTCAGAATTATATCCATATAAAGCTAAGGAAGTAGGAGCTGGAAATGATGAGCAACCACAAGTCCAGTGGTAGAATCAAATGCCGATTGCAGAGAAGCCGCAGATGGAGCGTATACTGGATAAGCAAGTAGGTAAAACGACCAGGAGGAAAGAATACTTCGAGTATCTGGTGAAATGGAAGAATCACCCAGTGGAGGATGCCAACTGGGAGACAGAAGCAGTCATTCAAAAGCATGGGCAGACCGTGCAGGAGCTCATGGACAGGAGCCCATGAAAATTTTCAAGCTGAGGAGTATGATGCAGGAGCATCGCCAACTTAGCAAGCGAGCCAGCACATCAAGTAAAGACCAGCTGGAAAAACAAACCCAAAATTTTAAAAAGTGCTTTGTAGATTGTAGCACAAGTCTTTAATGAATCCTTTATGAAGGAACGCCTTTTGTATGCTGTATCAGACCTCGAGCCTTACGATCTTGTCTGAAATAGATAGGAGGCAATTAATAGATTTAATGCAGGTAGATAGGATTTTATTTCCAGATTAGATAGTTTTAGAGTCTGAGAGGGAAAACGGATATAGACACTCTCGTTGTATCATTGTAACATTATCCAGAAGTAGCATTCAGGAATAGAGGAGCAAGCAGAGAACTGTGTAGAGAACATCCATGTACAAATATTGAATTAATAGAAGAAAGCTTTGATTCAAATACATGGTTATGTGTCTATTCTCTGTGTATTGTGTTTGTGCTCAATGAATGTTTGTTTTCGGGTTATTCATTTTCTCTATATATATGCTGTGCATGTGATTTCATGGTTTAACTTGAAATCTGAGAGAGAATGAGTTTCAATTGGTTCTCTATTTGAGCCAGGAGATTCCTGCATAGGGTGTAGTTGAATTCATCCGCAAGGAGTGCGTTGATGAAGGCTCAGTAGTTTAACTTTTGTCCTCATTCGCCCAGAAGTTGCATTGGGTTGTTGAAGTCGGGCAAGGAAGGTGCAGGATAAAGAAGAAGTCTCAGTTGTGTATCTAAGAAAAAGGAGCTAAGGAATGCTGCTGCAGGAAGTGCGCAGAGTCTGAAGGATTCAACACTTGAGAAGTTGTTGAACACCGAGCGCAAGGAGTGTGCATAAATTCCTCTGAAGGAGTCAGAGTGAATAAGATCAGGAGGTATAAAACCTTTTGTGATATAATTGAAAGGGAGCATAGAAGGTTCATGTCGAGGAAGGTTCAAGCAGGAATTTCAAGCGCAGGCTTGGGGAGCAAGTTTGGAAAAAAAAAAACATTTAATCATTTCAGAGAAATCTCAAGGAGGAAATCGACGGCCAGGATCTCATAGAGGAGATCAACAAAAACCCGCCAGCCGGTGGATCTCGTGGAAGTGTGAGGAGGTTACGACCACAATCGAGCCCAAGCTCGAGGGATTGGTGAGCCATTGGATCAGTGGGTGTTTTCCCATCAGCCGTTAGATCACAGGAAAGTTGCACTGGGTTTAAGCTCTAGCATGCTAAGGAGTCATCGAGGTTTCAAAGTCATCGGGTTTTCATAAGGCTGAGAATCGAGACCTTGAAAGTCCCGAAATCTTGAGAAGGGATCTCAACCATAGATCTTGGAAGGACGCGTGGCGGGAGATCTGGACGAGTCGGCGTTTGGAGCATCGGGTTTTCCAAAGGCAAGAAACTCTTGCATATAGGAATCACGATCCACGATTTCTCGATTGGATCAGAGCCGTCCAAACAGCAGGGACACGTGGTGAACAATCCCGAAGAATCAGAGTTTGGAATATCGGGGTTTTCGGAGTCGTGAAACTCGAGCATATCGAAATCGCGATCCGCGATTCCCCGACACGATCAGGGCCACTAATTTGAAGGACGCGTGTCTAAGGATCTGAAGAGTTCGGGGTTTAGCATTTCAGAGTTCTCGTTGATGAGTGACTCACAACAAGAGAATTCGTGAAAACTCGAATCACGATATCCACGCAGTCGACGAGCTGAGTGGAGAACAGGTGTCAGGCTATCGGAGTTCGGGGTTTGGAAGGTCCCATGAACATCGACCACGGAAATCGCGAAAACGCAATACGCGATTTCCCGACAAGGTTAAAGCCTGGAGTGGAAGATAGGTGGCATCGGGTATCGAGAAAACGAGAGGTAAGTGTTTATCGACATTGTAAGTTCTGATTTCCCGATAAAGTAAAGGGAGAGTGTCGGAGAAGCATCATGTGGGTGAAGAAAAGTCCCGATAAGGGATTTTGAAGAGCGGTTCAGCTCTTTGGGCTGAGGAAAGATAAGGTCCTAGTGGAAGCGGGCGCGTCGGGTGGCGCATGCTGCATCAGTCAGCATCTCGAATCTCAACCTTAAATATGACAATTCTGTGAGAAAAATATGGCAAGATCAACAGGTTGAGGCTTAAATGTCATTATGAGAAAAATAAATATCAGATGCTTGTTGTTCCAATACATTCATCATGTGCAACAGGTTGAGGCTTAAATGTCATTATGAGAAAAATAAATATCAAATTACATTAAAATCCCATTCCATTGCTATTATGCAAAGGTTGACTAAGATTTATGAGTATTCCAAGCTAGAGTACAAAAAGCTGGTAAAATGACCAGTGATTTACAATACATTTGCACCATTGTAGGAAACCATACTTCAATATCAGTCTCTTCCTATTTTTATAGGAAAATATTTATGAAAAGAACCGGTCAATTGAGGAACATGCCCCCTCCCACAACCCCACAAGTATTTAAAACATTATGAACAAGCATACCATTGAAACCCATACAAAGATCATATAAATTCTATGCATAACCAACATAGTTATCTATAGCTCTTGTAATTGTTTCTTTCATTATATAGAAAAATGAATTGAGTTTTCTTATCACCAAATTCCTATTCAAAGAATAGGAAAATTACAACACACTGCCTTCAATGCAGTAGCAGTGGAAGGAACAATAATATGTAAAGGGAAGAGTTGCTTAATCTGCTTGTATTCTAGAATAAACTAAATACTTGGTAAATCAACATGTCACTAACTTGCAGTATCCTTCCAAACCCCGGCCAAACGAGATAAGTCTCTGAATCTTATTACTTCGAGTTAACAACTTGATTCTGCCACCTACAGGAAAATAACTGGCTAGTTATCATGGTGAAACAATATATCTATCACAGAACCTTGTTTAAGATAATATTTACTTTAAACCGTAAAAAATTGCTAAGAAAATGTAAAGGAAAAGAATTATTAAGCTCAATAAATCATGCAAACCTTGATAGAAGAAAGATGGAAGTGGGCTCAATCATGAATTCTCAGAATGGTCAATATTTGTCTAACTATTTGCATCTCATGGATTTCCTAAAGATGATCCTATATCTATAATATAACAATGCAATCTTCATTAGAATCCTTATTGGCATATAAAATAATACAGACTTGAAACATAGATTACATCAATTGAGAGCCCCATCAAATGTACCTATAATGGTAGGAAAACTAGAATGACACTACATCCTTCTATGTCCTTGGATTGAAGCCATAATAGTGGATTGTTGCACCCCTGCAAACATCCACCTATTGCTCCATTAAAAAAATGGTGATGTCTATATATACTAATATTAACATATTGATCTCACCACTCTACAAAACTCACCTGGGACAATAAATGTTGCATTGTTGGCATGAGGACGACCCCGCTTGTTGAGGTGTGGAAAATGAAATGGTTCATTTTCAAATGCAGAATCAGTTTCCAATCTGCAACTTATGTTGCTTCTTTTCTTTTTCTTTTTAGGGATAAGGAAGCTCTTCTTCCTCTTCAAAGATGTCTCCAAATCACCCAACCCAATAGTGAAATCATAATCCATGATGTCAATATTGTTGGCATCATCCAACATTCTTTTTACCAAACCAATCAATTGTTGGGTCTTTCTCAAAGTGGCAGGAGGACTGTTTTGAAGAAACTCTAAGTATCCAAACAACTCCTCTCTAGCCAACTGAAGTCCCTCAACATCTTGATCAACATTGTCTCTAGCCATAATAGTTGTGTTAGCATCTAGATCAAGGCTTGGCGCCTCTATACTTATATCAAGACGCACATTTTCTGAATTGAGTGTTGCATATTGGTCCAATAAAGGGTTTGAATCCCTAAAGAAGAATACAACCAATCCACCTTTATGGCATTCTTACAAATGTTGTCGCGAATAGAACATGGTAAATCAAAAGCTATAAAATTGGTACGATACCAAGTGACAATATATTGCTTATTGGGCTTAGTTTGACTTCTAACCCAATAAGCTTGAGATATACTCTCATGAGGTTTGCAATCACTATCTGAAATTCTTCTATCCTTTTCTATTGATGATTCAAGATGCTTCTTTTTCTTGTAGTTGTTCAAATACCCTTCTTTTTTCAAAATTTCCTTGAACCGGTAACAAGTTCAACATTTTTCAAGAGGATATAGAACAACCAATCCATCCTATGAGCACATTTTTTTCTTCGATTGGATAGGAAGTTTGTCTTCAAGTAACTATGGTATGAATCAACAACGTTGTTTGTATCTTGATTTGCATGGGGAAAATATGGACACCCTTTGACCCACATCCCTAAATATAAAAAACCAAGTTAGTGGAGATATCTCATGTTTATGAAACACAAAAATGGAAACACAAGAACGAGTATGTGAACTTACTAATCTTATCACCAGTAACCTAATTCTTTTGAAAATAGTCTAGAAATTTCTCTTTATTTGTGAATTTGATGAAAAAATGATTGATTGCATTTCCCACCTCATATTTGGAACAATTCTTCATGATACAACCTAGCTCATTGAACATCTCTTTTTCATTTTCGGGACTACTATCCAAACGATTCCCATTTTTTAGCCATGCCCTCCTAACATGCCAAACACACAATATCACTTTGGTCCTTGTGATCCTCCTGCCACATTCAATTCATTTTAGGTGAGACAATTTTCATGTAAATATAAGTTACAATGTAAAATAACAAATTTGAAGTTACCTCAAAGTGACAATTTCAACCAATGCATCATCAACCATGAAGGCATTCGCTTTCCAATGGGGACATATTTGGTAATACCTATGCATGAGGTGCTCCAACCATAATGCAAAATCTTCTTATGTGTTTTGTGATACCACCACCCATGCTACTGGCACCCCACTTTGTTGTTCACTGAAAGTCATGAGTGTGTACAATTGATACTGTCATATTAAAAAAACATATGTAGTCCAATTTAGGTCACAAATAATATTGAACTAGCCAACTCAAATGATTATACTAAATCAATCATTGACAACAAACTCACCCCATATTTATTTGTATTGAATGTTGAATCCATGGCTATTATGATATTATGCGATAGCCTAACCATGGTATCCAACATCCATTTTTTTTGGATTCCAGCTATGAAAGGGACATCTCCACCATTGGGCTTATAGTAAAATAAAAAATCATCCTTGTGTTTTTCATACCAAAGGTTCACACTCTTTTCATCCTTTTTGTTCAACTGGTAGTTCCTCTTCATCAAACGATTGTAGATATTCGCAACATCTTTTCTGCACAAGAAAAAGTCCCTATCTCGATCTACCACATCCATGTCAACATATTTTTTTATGTGCATTTTACACACTGTGTTAATAGGAACTTCCAAAAAAAAACAACTTTCCACGTATAAAACTATGTCCCTTGAAAGCCTTGGATTATGCTTGGACCTAGACTCACCTGAAGTGTCATGTTTTCCATGATAGTTCCATCCATTCTCATCTTCATGCTCATACATGTTATATGTCTAAATTTCTATATTAGGGCTTTGAACCATAACCTTTATTATAAAATGGCACTGACAACCCCTCTTTTGCACAAATGATTGTGTTGTATCTTTTCCTCTATTGTCCTGTGGGTCGTATGAGAAATCATAACTGCATAAGAAATTGTGAAATGTTAATACATATAAGAAATAATAAAGTGCTATTGTTATCAATAGTTAATAAAGGACCTTTTAAAATACTTACAACTCATATATCAAGGCATCACTAGCCCATGAGCTTGGGGGTTTGTTTTGTCGGCGAATGAAAGTGCACATAGCTATTGGATTCTTTTCTTCTCCTCTAATAAGGTCAGGAACTCTAAGTAAATGGATTCTTGCAACTCGATCAATTCTCAATTTGTTTCCATATACTTCAGACCAGACCAAATCTTCATTAGAAAATATGATCTTGTCTTTTGGGTCTTGCACTGGGAGGCCCATGATAGTCTTCCATTTCTTTACCATTTTGTATCAATGTATACAAACAATGTGTAAACATATTAGGAAAATTGTAACACCATTCAAAAGATTTGCATTTTAATATTTCTCTTACAATTAGAAATGATAATATTCTAAAGAGCTCAATTTATTACCATAAGCACACACTTTGCTATATCAAATTATATTTTTCAATTTCAATTTCCAAATCATAGGAAAATTAAAAGGCCAACTAGATCTGTATATCTGCAAAAGGGAATCCCTCTTTCAGGTATCAGGAATAGAGAACACAAATGGCTCTTATTTATTTTTTGAATTTATGACTGTTAAACCAAGGAATATGTTTCAATCCTCTTTCTATGAGACGGGATACCATCGGAAACGAGTTGGGCATGAAAAAAATCTATTTGCTTCTCATTTCAATACCAATACCCAATAGCTATAATTTTTTTAGTACTGCTTATTATCTTATTTTATAATCGTTTGTCACTAGATTTTGGCTAGTTACTATAGTAATTCAAAAAAGGATCTCTCTACTGACTGGGTGGGATGGGGTAACCATCGACTCTAACTGTGTATTGAATCCACAATATGTGTTGTAAGACTAACACAAACCCATCCAAACCTAGGTAGAATGTATCAATTGTTGTAAGAGTAGGTACTTGAGAATGTTAAGAAGATCATAGTGTATGCAGAATGGATTGTTGGACATTATGGGATATATGAATTGTTGGATATTATGGGATCTACATTGAAAAGTGAAAGAATGTTCTTATAGTAATGTAGATCAACAAACCATTGCTACTCTAATTTCTTTTTTAATCCAGCTTCCAAAAGGATAGTTGTTGGTTGCAGTCCTTGCTGAGTATGAGGGTTGTCAAGAAGGACGTCTGGCTATTTATTGTTGTTATAATTGTTCATGGCGACAACTAGTTATGGGATGTAAAATCACTATAAGTTGTCAGAACACTCTTCCATTTTTAAACTTATCATGCTAAAAGGAGAAAACATTTGTATTTTCTATAGTTCCAAATTTCAATGCATGTTGATTGTGGCCAATTTCTGTTAAGGATATTTCAATTGGAACAAATATGATTTAAGAATAATCCATCAAAGGGGGATTTCTAGATTGGTAGAAGTGGGGTGTTGTTGTCTCCACCAAGGTTTTCACAGCTGGTTGTTTTCACATTACCATAGATGATGTTGATAGTTTCTCTTGGCACATAGGTACAAAGGGACAAGGACCAATTGAGAATTACTAAACTTGAGCCTCATCCATTTATGTTTTTGTTATGATAGTTTTGACTCTTTATTATTTAAATCATGGTGTATGTAATTATATGATGCATACTTGTATTTCATTTTCATTGGGATTTTTGATAAGATGCCTTGTTTGTTTATTAATATGAAGATGTTGGATTGTACAACAAGCTTATAATAGGTTTGTTCTATGATAAAAAGTCATAAGTGTTGGGTATGTATTATATTATTTGCATGTGTGTGTGTGGGCGTGTCAGATTTGACAACTGTGTCTAATTGTTTTTGGGGCGTTTTTGCTATTTTAGCGGATTTTGCTATTTTTAGCAGTTTTCTAAATTAATCCCAAATTAATGGATTAGGGTTTTGGTATCTACGGAATAACTAAAAACATTGTATATATATTGTATGGTGAATGGTGAAATTAATACAATGAATCGTTGAAAGGTTTTCTCCCGGTTAAGGGTTTCTGGTGTAAATCTCTGTGTACTATGTGTATGAGTCATTGATTAATTTTTGTTTTGCTTAAGAGTCTATATGCATTGCTTTACTTCACAGGTTTAAAACTTACATGTGGTATCAAAGCTCATAGTTGGCTTCAGAGGGACGCCTTTGTTGTTGAGGGTTTGGCTTGGTCAAGTTTATCTTGGGTCTGTGATAAACCTGGGTTTAGTGGGAGATTTTGCAGTGGTGATTCGAGTGTAGAAAGAGGAATGTTGATCTCTTCTAGAATCAAGATAGAGAATTTCAACGGTAAAAACTTTGGGCTATGGAAGATCAACATGGAGGAACTTCTTGTAGACAAAGAACAATGGATCGTTGTGGATCCTGGTACACAACCTACTGGTATGCATCCTACTGGCACATACTCGACTGGTACACAACCTACTAGTACACCACCTACTGGTATGTCGAAGGAAGATTAGGAGAATGTGACAGAAGAGTAAGGAGTATTGTTCGATTCTTCCTGGAAGATTCGATGTTGTTGAATGTCTTGGGAGAATCTACAACCAAGGAACTATGGGATAAGTTAGGGAATTTGTATCAATTAAAGTCCTTGGTAAACAAGTTCTTTCTTCGAAAGAAGTTGTATCATCTTAGGATGGAAGATGGAGATTATTTGATAGAACATATAAATGCCTTTAATACTCTGGTAATTCAACTTTTCTCTGTTAATATTATGATTGCAGAAGAAGATAAGTGTATTACTTTGTTATGTTCTTTGCTAGACTCTTGGGATAATCTGGTTGTAGCAATTGGTAGTACCACTCAATCTACATTGAAGTATGAGGATGTATTTGCATCCTTGTTATCTAAAGAGATGAGGCGGAAAATCATGGTTGTAGCAATTGGTAGTACCACTCAACTACATTGAAGTATGAGGATGTAGTTGCATCCTTGTTTTCCAAACAGACAAGTTCTTGTTTTCCATGAAAAAGCTAGATCAGAATGGAAAACCACAGCCGATCACATCCTGGACATCACTGCTGAGAAGAAACTCACCATAATTCACCTTCAATCAGTTCATAGATCAGTTCTACCATCCAGTGGTAAGCATGCTCAGCGGCAGACAAGAACCAAGGATAAACGAAGAAATTTAGCAGATTATACATCTCTTAAACCTTGCCAAGACCGGAAACTAGTACCTGTACCAAAAACACAAAGAAATTAGAGTTTATGGATGTGAGATGCCCCCCTACAAATTTCCTATATATTTTCCCGTGTGGATATTCGCCTTAGAATATATTAGACAAATTATTAACTTCGATAATATTCATTTTGTAGCCTTCAAGAAGAAAAAACAGTTGAGGATCAAGGGACATATAGGACCTTTCATCTGTAACAGCTGAGCCGCAGGGGCAATGGTCGATAAAATTTTGAAGGAGATGAAGTTCAGCATCATTTTTTCGTGGCACTATGATCCTTGCGGCATCATCACAGAAACCAGGCTAAAGAATAAAATATCTACATATTCTCACGTTCCAAACCAGAGATTGAGAAATTCATGAACCAGACAGAATGGGAAGTTAACACCTTGGAAGACTCAGAACAACATCCTCCTTCAGCCAGTGTTTCAAAAACCACTACTCCATAGGTACCGATAGAGAAGAGGCCCAGAAAGGAAATCTCCTTGTCAGTTACTGAAGTCTCGGCGGAATATTTCTGGGTTTACAGGAAAAATCCCAAGACCAGTCATATCCCTGACATATCTAGAGAAGAAGAGACCCAATCTACCACATTAGTAGAGGGAGAACATTCATCATTGTTCTCAAGTAGTCAGCAAATGATGTCTACTTCTTCATCAAAGAAGCAGACTAATACCACTGTGATCACCCAGTCATCACAAGGATCTGCAGCACAAAGTATTTTTGAGAAATGCAATCTGATTAAGAAAAAGAATGAGATTCTTACCAACAGAACCTATGCTAAATTCTGGAAATAAACATCAAAAACATAGCATAGACTGCTCTCCACCTTTGATACAAAAAAGGGGAGAATGCATATGGCCTTCTTACAGGCACAGGTGCCTCAACCAAAGGAAATTTTAGATTACAAAATGTCAACTTTCGAGTTTGATGCTGCAGAGGTACATCCAGCTGACCAGATGGACTTGCATAGAAAAACCGGATAAATGATTTTCTCAACATTGGCAAACACTTCCACAAACGCTGCAAAGTTGCAGGTTTCTCTAAACAATGTTCAAACTCAACTAAAGCTGGAGAAAGTGTCATCCTTTGCAAAGGATAACATGATCAAATCTTTAAAAGAGATGGTACTTAAAATTGGGTATGACCCCTCCAATGTGAAAGCAGCTGAAGAACTGCTAAACAAAAAGAATGTTGACATAGCATCCTTGAGAAATAAATTAAAATTTCCAGCTACAGAAGACTCACAGGCCAAAGAGATGGCCGAGACAGAAGGCCAAAAAGAAGAAATGCTAAAGTTAATCATGGAACAGAACGCACAGATCAAGGAGATGGAAGCAGAGTTGGAAAGATTAGTAAAGGAAAAGGAACATACCATGCCCATGGAGGTCATTCCATTAAGCGCAGTTCCCCTCACAGGAGCTGGCATAGTGACAACATCAGCAACTAACACAACAGAACTTCCATCAGCTACACCAGTGACAGTCCTAGAAACATATGAAACTCTAGAAAAGTCAATGGAGGAGATGACCATACAAGGAGCAGAAATCAAAAGACTGAAACAAGAGATAGAGAATCTCCATAAACTTAAATCCTCTTTCCAAGCCAACTACGACACTGAAAGGAACACATCAGAAAAACTTAAGCAGGAACTACAACAACTGCAAAAGCAAACAGTTTTGGGCAAAACACTAGCGAGAACATTTGGATGGATATCTCAAAATCCATGACTGAAATCTGGCCACTTGTGAAAATCATGTTTGAGCAGCATGAATTGGTGTTGAGGAGCAAGCATGCCATTGAAAGGACAAAGGGAGAGCTGGGAGAAATTCCCACAGAGGCAAATGAAATCATCAGGTTTCTAAATTTGAAAACTAAGGAGGAGCTGGAAAGCCTAGAAATTGAGGATAGGACTGAGACTATCCTCGAAGTTAGGAAAGTTCTGACCAAGAAAGGACTAATGCTACAATTGGAGGAGAGAGCCTAGAACATGGATAGCGGAGTTCAAAGATTCTTTAGTAAGATTGAAGCTTTGCAAAAGAAAGGTCTTGCCAGTTTACTGGTTCTAAATGATAAACCGATGACTCTTTCTGATTACAAGCAAAGGATCACCATGGTGTCAAAGGATAGCTCTAAGTTTTCAGGAATACATGGTAGCATAACAGACAAAGTATTTTTAGAGACCTTGTGGTTAGACCTCAGTATCCAACATGAAATCAAGTATATTTTCATCACCAAGCCAACGTTCGCCAAATATACAGAGATGGATGACGTCTACCGAAGGTTGCTAAAGGTCACCATTCCCAGTCAAAAGAGATGGGAGGATCTGTGCACTCTGATCGAGTAAGTGATGAGTTGTACAATCCAAGTCAGCATACAAAGCAGTCAAAGTCAAGTTGATGACTCGCCAATAACCTTCCCCAAAATCAACACAACGAATCCGACAGATCGTTAGCAATTCCTACAATTTTGTATTTTGTTATCTTGTCAGTTAGCTTTGGATTTTAACACGTCCTGATCATTAATGATAGGATCGATTGTAATATTTTCTATATATACTTCAAACTTCGAAGTATTGAGGGTTTATCTTTACGCCCAAGTAAGTTGTTATCTATAAACTTTCAAGAGATTTACCAGAAATAAAAGGGACTTTTTCCACAGGATTCCTGCATGTGGACGATTGATGAAGTTTTTCTTTCTTCGTTGAATGTGTTTTTTCTCTGTTATCATTATGTTTCTTTCTTTCTAATTTTCAAAAGGAGATTTAACGCAGAATTTATCTCTGATACTCTGTGCAACGCTTTTGAAAATCTAAATGTTTTCCTCTGATATTACAATATAAAATTCTTAAATGCTTTTTTTTGTAATTGATCATCTTGTCTATTTCTAATCTACGTCATTATCTTTCTAAAGGATCCAACTTCTGCATTACCTTACCCTGTGAATCTACCTTTTATACCCTTGTTTAATCCCAAACCTTAACACAGACCCCATAGCCCAATGGAAGCGTAAACATATTTCAGCCCTTAATATCAAAACAACATAACACGGTCTTGTTTATTTAACTAGCCTAATACCTGAAATCTAAAACAAATTTAAATATTGCAGAGAGATCCCTCTCTGAAACTGGCAGGGCTAGATCCCAGTTTCGAAGTGGTTGGATAAAGTTAACTCTGATAAATTTCTTCTACCCCTAACAACCTATGGGAATTTACAGAGCGTTAACACCATCTTCAAGGATAATGACTTTGAAAGGTGGGAAGGTGGATGTTGATTCGACTGGTTTTCCTTCAAGATTATTCCATTCATGTCGGGAAGAACTTTATTTTCCTGCTTTAAGCATCTGTATTGCGGGATTTTGTGATTTTTGTCTCCACACATAGAAAGAGATCCATAGATTCTTTTCAGAAATAAATGTCTGCCATTCTTGAGACAGACATGTTTTTTTTTCTTTGGGGATAGAGAGATTAAATTCTTTTCACTCGGGATGAGTAAAAAGATCCCAATTAAGCATTTTCTTGATCCATTCTTCTTCAATAGTAGCCTTTGGACATCCCATCATTATAGAGTGAAATTTATGAATTTCTCTGATATTAGGTCATTGGATAGATCGGGGTAAAGGATTATTAAACCTACAATCTAGGATAACTTGATCACATTGCTCTATATATCCTAGGCCATAGTTGGGAGTGTCAGGTGGTCTCATTCCTTTATAGACGTCTTGCAGTCTAGGATCTAATGTTTCAATGGAGGGCATGTGATGAATCATGAGACAAGTTATAGGATCAGATTGTGTTGAATTCAAACATAAATCCCACCACGCTTTCTTGTGAAAATTCTGATAAGATTCTAATGAACTGGTACTACATTCTTCAGCATCTCTAACTTCTTTAAAAGACATAGAGCGATCCATAATTTATCAAGATAGTAATAACTATCAATGCACAGAAAAACAGGGCATTTAATTCTAGTTCTCTGAGAAAATTTCGAATAGGCTCCTGGCCGACTACTCAGGCAATGACTAGTTAAAACTAAGAGAGTCGCAAAAGTGGAAACCTTATCTTTCTAAGGCCCGAGACTTTTGATATGGTTCTCATTGATTCTTATAGAGCGATATTTGAAATATATAACAGAAAGATAAGTTTGTTAACATACCCAGGTTCCTTATTATTATTATATTTGAAATAAATGTGATTGTGCTAAAGTAATATAAAAAAAAAACATCCAAACAAAAGTTATGAGAAATTGCATTATATGCCTGGTTTCTTCCCGATTTTTATGGAATAAACCCATTTCAAAATGCAATCGAAAGGAAATGTTTCCTAATTCGTTGATTGAAAATCAAATCCTCTTCTCACTCTATATATTGTGCCTCCAAACATTGCATTGCAACAGAGTCTACATGCAAGCATTTAAATTACTTAAAACCCTAATTTCAATCTACGTCCGTAGAGCTATCCCGATTGGAACACTTGCCACCGAGCATAGATGACATATTAGTGCATTACGTAATAAATCTCTTTGTTCTTTCCTTCAAAAAAGATACAATTTGTGTACAAAATAGTTGGCATATAGGAGTGTTACGACAACTTTAACTCTTTGGATGCCATGTTTAAGCCACATTCTTCCATGGGGAATCTCACAGTACACACTTTATACGGCTAAGGAAGGTCCACATTGTTTTAGTTAAGGAAGGTCCATATTACATTGTCATAAATATGAAACTGTTATTTCATGTTTTCATTTGTTATTATTATTTTGTTAAATAATTTATTTAAAATTTTATAAAAAGATACACTAGGTATTTTTATTTAAGTATTAAATTTATAAAATATAAAATATAATTTTATTATTATTCATTTTAATTTTAACACTATGAATTGAAAATGAAATGAATATAGATTTTAATCTATTGTTGAGGAGCTCAAATAAATCAAGAAAATTTAATGGCAAACACAGAAGACACACCACACACAAGAGACATCGATTTTATATGGTAAAACCCTTAGTAGGGAAACCTCCATGGGAAAACGGAAATCAATATTTTATTGAACAAGAACAAGAGATTACAATACCCAGTAGTAGGATTACTACCCATGACACAATTATCTTCATCTACAAGTTACAAATTTATATAACGGCTTCCACCTATTGAATTAAATTATGAACGACCAGATCCAATTTTCTTGGGTTAATAAGTTGAGATCTAGCTGAAATCCTATTGAAAATCTGACATAAATCTGTCAACAGTTGTCACCCATTCAACAATCTCCACCTTAAAAATAATTTACTCGATTACCTTGCCCAAGTTCATTCATTACCTTTTCTACAAGCCAAAAGAAGTCAAACACCACCGCAACTTCTCTAACAATATTGGTTTCATGAGCATGTATGCATAATTTGCTCGATTATGGACTACTCCACCTCCATCAGTAACTTGTATTACAAAATGATGCCTTGTCCCATGTTGATACGCTGGGATTTTAGTCAAATGCACAACACTTTGACTACCACAAAACACCTTATCGTGTACTTTTCCAAAATTTCCCAATAGATCCTTGCATTCATGCGATACATAACCTGAGGTATATCTCCTATTGTCCAAGTCACTGTAGCCACTATAGGTGATACTTGTGCCTCTAAGATACTAAAGCACCCATTCCTAATGCTCTTTACCTAGATTTTCCATACGTCCACTGACAACACCACTTGTTGCATCTAAAATATTTAATCCTAACCATTTCATCACATACATACTTCCTACTGGATTGTCATATGGTATACGAGACAAAAAAAATTCTTCCTCGTAACGAGGACATAAACTTGAAGAAATCATACAATGGAAAGCTAAAGGGATATTTACCGATTTCACGATGCTCATATTGAACCTCATTAGTATCTTCTCCATACAATTTTGTTGTAATAGCCAAAAATTACCATTATTCTTGTCTCTATGTACTTCTATGCCCAAGATTTATTTTTTTTCTCCTAGATTCTTCATCTGAAACATCCTGGTCAACTAAGACTTTAACATGTTGATCTCAACCATGTTTTTACTTGCAACAAGCACATCATCAACATATAATACCAACATATTGAATGTATAATTTTCAAAAGTTTCAAAGTAAACACAATTGTTATACTCATATCTTAAGAAATTTTGGCTCACCGTGAAAGAATCAAACATCTTGTACCATTGCCTAGGCACCTTTAGGCCATACAATGATTTCCTGAGTTTGCAAACAAATCTCTCTTTGTGATCCTGAAGAACTTCCAATTGTTCCATGTACATATCTCTGCTAATGATGATTTTGTGGGTAGTAGGGTCCCACAATATACATCCATTAACTTCATCACGATAATGAACAAAGATATAAAAATTGCATAAATTCAAAGATTGAAAGTATGGAAGTAACTTACGGTTTACCAGAACCTGCAACCTCTTCTTGCTCATATGGCCCAGTCATTAATTCCATAAAAAATTAGATGCACTTGCTTCTATATATACCACCATCGCTTCACTTATTTTAGTACGCCCTTCCATCTTGTAAAGGTTCCCGATATTTGTATCCTTCATTACCACCAAAATTCCCTTTGACACTTCCAACACTCCACCTTGACCTGTATATTTATACCCAAAAAAATCCAAAACACCCAAAGAAAAAACAAATTATTTTCAAGTTCTGGTACATATCTAACATATGTCAACAATCTTATAATACAAATGAGAATCTTAATCTTAATGCTCCCAATCCCAACAATTATACAAGAAATACCATTTCTCATAAAAAAAACAGCGTCATCTATAGATTGGCTAGATCAAAACCAACTTTTATGTGAACACATGTGATGGGAAGTGTTAACGCTCTGTAAATTCCCAGAGGTTGTCAGAGTAGAAGAAATTTACAAGAGGTAACTTTATCCAACCACTTCGAAACTAGAATCTAGCCCTACCAGTTTCAGAGAGGGATCTCTCTTTAGGATTTAGCTATGTTTTAACTTTAAGATATTATGCTAGTTATTTAAAATAAAATAAGATTGAAAAGGTTTGTTGTTTTTGTTAAGTTGGCTGAAAAGGGTTTACGCCTCTGTTGGGCTATGGGGTCTGTATTATAAAAATAGAAATATGAACCAGAAACTAAAAGATTCTTTTCACAGGGCAAGATAATGCATTCATTGGATTCTTTAGCATTAAAGTGATAAATAGCAGAAAAGATGAGAATATCAATTAAAGTAAAGAAGCATTTAAGAATTTTTTCACTGTAATATCAGAAAGATAAACATAAAGATCTTTCAAAGCCGAAACAGGGTATACAAATATAAATCCTCCAACATGCGTTACTTTTAAAAGATTAGATTAGAAAACAATATGACAACTGAGCAAGAAGAACATTTAACATAGAAAAGAAAACATCACCAATGAATAACAAGCGACAATCCTCTGAAATGTCCCTTTGTATTACTGGAAGATCTCTTGATAAAAATTACAGTCTTTCTAGCTTGCAGGGCGTAAAGATCAACCCTCAGTACTTCAAAGTTTGAATTATTTATAATCAAAATTACATACGATCCTGTAATTAAAGATCAGGACATGGAAAATCTAAATTTAGCTAACTAACTTAACAAGATACAAAAATTTAGGAAATTGTTTGATGATGTGTTGAAACTTCATGATGATTTCTGGGGTGAACCGTTGGTGAGGCCTCTGCACAACCTTGTCTAACTAGATAGCTGACTAGGCTTGGACACCTCATCGCCTACTCGATCAGATTGAAAAGATCTTCCATCGAAGGTGACTGGGAACGACGACTTTGAGTAATCTTCGGTATACATCATCCATCTCTGTGTACTTGGAAAAAGTTGGCTTGATGATGAAGATGTACCGGATCTCATGTTTTATGCTGATGTCTGATTGTAAAGCATCTAAGAACACCTTGCCTGTGATACTGCCCTCTATTCCTGAGAATTTCGAGCCATATTTAGCCACAGTGGCTAGTTTCTTTTTATAATTGGCAAGCGTCATTAAATTGTTATTTATGACTCTTAAACCAGGAAGGCCTTTCTTCTGCAGAGCTTCAATCTTGCTGAAAAACCTTTGCACTCCTATGTCCATGGTCTAGACCTTTTCCTCCAGCTGTAGCATCAGTCCTCTTTTGGTCAGAACCAGCTTGACCTCAAGGATGGTCTTTGTCCTATCTTCAATTTTCAAATCCTTTAGCTCCTCTCTAGTTTTGGAATTCAGGAATTTGATGATCTCAATAGCTTCTGTGGGCATCTCTCCCAGTTCTGCTCTTATCTTTTCAATAGCTTGCTTACTTCTTTGCACTAGTTCATTTTGCTCGAACATGATTTGTATCATCGGCCATATTTCATTCATGGACTTGGTGATATCCATCCAGATACTTTCCTTGACCTCAGCAAGTGTTTTGCCTGCTGTTGTTTTCTTCTGAAGTTGTTGCAATTCCTGTTTGAGCTGGTCTGATGTTTGTTTCTCCTTGGAGTAGCTGGTTTGGTAAGAAGACTTGAGTTCCTAAAGGTTCTCAATCTTCTTTTTGAGTCTGCTAATCTCTATCTCTTGCAAATTCATCTTTTCCATGGATTTAGCCAACTCTATTGTCTTCTCCAGAGCTGTCAGTGGAGTTGCCGAGGGAATTTCTACCGCAGATACTGTGCTTACTCCTATGAGTGGAACTGCGCTCAGTGGAATGACTTCCATGGGCTTTGATTGTTCCTTCTCTTTCACTAGTTTTTCCAATTCTTCTTCCAACTCCTTCAATTGTGCATTTTGCTCCATGATTAGCTTGAGCATCTCATCCTTTTCCCCTTTTGTCTCAGCTATCTCCTTTGCCTTTGAATCTTCTGTTGGTGGCGGTTTCAACTATTTCTTCAGAGATGCTATATCGACATTTTTCACATTCGAGTGATCATACCCGATCTTGAGGACCAGTTCTTCCAACGTCATAATTATATTATCCTTTGCAAAGGATGATATCTTTTCTAGTTTCAGTTGTGTTTGGACATTGCTCAGAGATACCTGTAACTTAGAAGCAACAGTAGAAGCATTTGTCAACGTGGAGAAAACCATTTCTCCATTTTTCCTGTGCAGATCCATTTGATCAATAGGATGCACATCTTTAGTCTGAAATTCAAATGTTGCCCTTTTGTAATCGGTGATTACTTTCGGGTCTGGCACCTGTGCTTGCAGAAACACCATGTGCATTCTACCCTTCTCAATGTCGAATGCAGACAACAGTCTATGTTGTGCAGTTGATGTTTGCTTCCATAACTAAGCATACGTGATGTTGGTCAGCGTCTGGTTATTCTTTTTTATCAGATCATACTTCTCAAAAATACTCAATTTTGTCCTGTTTTGCTCGACTGGTTGACTGGTAGGGCATCTGTAGGCATCTTGGGAAACACTGTAGTCATGATCTGTTTGCTGCTTGTACTAAGGAGTGACCGATCAACCTCCGTAGTTGTAGTGGATTGGATTCCTTGTTCACGAGCCGTGTCAGGTGCATGACTGGTTTTTGGCCTCTTGGTGTGTAATTGGAAATCTTCAACCAAGACTTCAGTGATGGAAGGTGAAGAGTCCTTCCTGTGTCTTTTTTCCTTGGGAACCTGTGGTGTAGTCATCTGTGAGATAGTGACCAAAGGGTCCTGCTGCTCTATTTCAACCAGGGTGTTCGGCTCCCATTCTGTTTGATTTGCGAACTTCTCTATCTCAGTCTTGGGAGTATGAACATATGGGACATTTTTTTTTTAATCCTCATCTCGGAAATTATCCCGCACGGATCATAGTGCCATGTGAAACTAACAAAAAACTTCATTTCTTTTAGCAATCTGTCTGCTTCCTCCTCGACGCCTCAGCTATTGCAGATGAAAGATCCTATTTGCCCTTTGATTCTAAGTTGTTGCTTCTTTTTCAGAGACACGAAATGTATGTCATCTAAGTTAATCATTTGCCTTATGTACTCCAGAGAAAATATCCTCACGGGTAGGTTCTTGGGTAGTTTGTATGGAGCCAACTCGCATCCATAAACTCTGATCTCAATGTGGTTTTTGTAAAGATACCAATCGCCAGTTTAGCAAGATCTGAGAGGTGTAGGATCCTCAAAATCTCCTCGTTTATTCTTGGTTCGAGTCTGCCACTGAGCATACTCACCACTGGATGGTAAAACTACTCGATAAATTGTTTGAAGTTGAATTCTATGGAATTTTGCCTGAGTAGCGAAGTCCACGTTGTTACCACCTGCGGCCTTCCGTCTTTTTCCATCTTCTACATTGAAAAGGAGAATTTGTCCGCCTGAAAGAAAGTGAACATGTAAGCTAGTATTGAGGAATACCGGAACATGCCCTTGGTGGAGAAATTTGAGAATTGTTCATGAATATTGTTCGCCAGGAAAGTGTTGTAGTCGAACTGAGTGGTGGGTCTCTCATCGATGGAGAAAATGGACAGAAAACCCAATATGGGTTCATCCACCCATTGATCTAAAAAATACCCTAGCAGAGCACAGACCGACGATATGACCTGGTTTCCCTTCATTGAGAACAGAGAGGAAGGATACAGGGGATTTTTCTTGGGGAGCTGAGCGGCCTGTGGGAGGAAAATCTCGAAAATCTGAGCTCTTTGAGGGAACGAAAGTTTTTGGTACAGCTCTGTGATGACTTCAATATTGAAAGGTGAGGTGGATTTGTCTCTGGGTATCTGCATCATCTGATCAATGGATTCTGGTGTAATGAAAAACAGAGTTTCTCCTCATGAAGAATATATGGCTCTCTGGTCGGGGAGGTAATGGACCTGGCATTTAAGGGTGAATTCAAGGAAATGGTGAACCTGGGGGAAAAGATACAGAGGAAGGTTGGACTCCCATAGCCCAATTTAATCACTCTAGTTCAGGAAAATGTCCTTTAGCCATGACTGTAAATATGAGAAGTCGAATTCACATATGTTGTCTGTGATTAAATGATCTTTATCGGCCAAATGAATCCTGTCGAGATTGATAGGAGGCGGGAGGAAAGGATTTTCCTCGGCTTCTGCTTTCTTTGATTTTGGCGCCATCACTGTCAAAAATACCTGTAAGAAAAAACAAAAAGTTAGTGGGGAAGACTGTGGCTTTGGACAACTTACTGTAATGGAGAGAAAACAGGGAAAAATACTCTCTGGTGCGGCGACAGGGTAAATGATGGGGGAATGAAGGGTGAAGATAGTTTTGAGCAAACGGATACCCGTTGGGAATGGGGGAAAGCTCACCAGGCTAACGGATAGGTTAGCCTGTAATAAATTGCCAACGGGTCATTTGGAGCATGAGATGGCAGGTGATAATAACTGATGAATATGACTGGGTGACATGGTGGGTATTGATTGGGGGAAGTGACCACAGTGAAGGGACTTGTAACGGATGAACAGGGCAATGGACTGACAGAGTTATGAGACATGACCCTTAGGGAAAAAGGTGGAAAATGATGTCATGGGGTGACGGGGCATGTCAGATAGTAATAAGCGGTGGGATTCGGAACCAATGGATTATTGCCATGTAGAGATAAAGGGCTCGCCATAAAACATTCCATTCTGGACCCCCCCCCCTCCATTAAAAATAGATCGGTCGGGGGGGTTCGAAAAACACCATGAGTCATCCATCAGCGCACCTGCTCTTGGACCGTAGATCTGTGTGTGATATTTAACCAACATTCCGG
>ML792244.1:415913-428561 GCA_009831015.1 Picea engelmannii | reverse complement strand
GCTTTCCCTGTCTTTATCACCATGGGGGGTTAAACATCAAGCCTTTAAACCTCAAAGATATGGTTCAACATTGATCATCATGCTTGTTTTATTGAGATAAAGCAAACTACCCTATGCTCTAACCTAATTACCTATGACAATTAACCCATATCAAACTATTGGACTAAGAAATTACTCTATCCTAGGGTTATCTGACCAAGATTAGGCAGTTTGGTCAAATTTATTCACTAGCTAACCTAAATCACCTGGCTAAGATTAAACAGTTTAGCCAAGCTTATTCACTACTCCTATCAACATCAATTTAAAAGGACTTGGCCATGCTTAAACTGTATGGACCAAATCATTGTTATTGAATGGGGCTCTATTGAATTTCTTTTATGCCCTCTTTTATTCTTTTTCTTTTCTTTTTCTTTTTCTTTTCTCAAATTATTTGCAGAATGGAAAATCATTTGACAAACAAAAACACTAAGGTGATAACATTTCAGTCACTAGTTGATCCTATAAATTATAGGGTTATAACAGTGGCTCCACCTGGGGATGGTACTCTCCTTGTGAAGTGCCAAGAATCTTGATTCCTGATGTTCTGAAAAACTTTCTCCATAGTTGCCTTTGTTGCTTGATTGGTTTTATTTTTGAAAATTGGAAGACAATGTTCAGTGGCTTAGGGCCTTCTCTGTGGGCTTCAACCATCTGATCAATGTTATTCACTCAGAAACTTGTAAGAAAAATGAAATGGTTTGTACAATGGAAAAGTGTGACTGAAGGTCCCTACTGAGGAGGTGAATAGTGCTTCAACATCCTGCCATTTACAGATCCTCCTGGAAGATTGGTCCTATCGTTGTTGTTGATCAAGAAGGCATTATTTCCTCTGAATGCTTGAATCATGTAAGGTCCCTTCCATAGACTATCGAATTTGTCATGCTTCCCCTTATCTTCATTTCGGGCATCCCATCTCGAAACCAAGTCACCTAGCTCAAAGTCGTCTTCTTTAGTTCTTTTGTCAAAGATCTTTTTAATGCTCTCTTGGACAACCTGAATTTTGTTGTATGCTTCTTCTCTGGACTGCTGCAAGTGGATCATCTGGTTTATCCTTCTTTGGGAATCGTTCAGCTCGGCTTGCATCTCTTGCAGCAATTTCATTACAAGAACTCCTAAGGAAGTGGGAAAAATTGCTTCAGTGCCATAGACCAGCTATATGGTGACATACCAATTGACCTCTTGGTGGTCAGTCTGTCGGCCCACAGTGCGAAAACCAGCTTGTTATGCCATGACTTTTTGTTTTCTTGCAAAGTCTTCTTAATAATGTTCACCAGGGTCTTATTGGATGACTCCACCAGCCCATTTCCCTAAGGGTAATAAGCTGTGGAATGACCCAAACCAATATGATACTGGTTGCAAAATTCTATGAGCTTCTTAGATCATAAAGTAGTTTCATTGTTAGTTATAATCTTTCTAGGACAACCAAAACGGGACAAGATATTATTTTCTAGAAATTTAATAATGACATAATCAGTAGCTTGCCTGCTTGGTATAGCTTCAATCCATTTTGTGAAATAGTCTGTAGCAGTAAGAATCCACCTGTGTTGGCCCAAAGAGGGAGGATGTATTTCTTCAATAAAGCCCAATCCCCATTGCTGGAAAGGAGCTTCAACAGAGATTGGTTTCAGGGAAGAAGGAAGAAGCTTCTTTTTTCCATCGAACACCTAGCATTTGTGACACGAAGTCACTTTCTGATGCACATCAGCAAACAACGTAGGCCAATAGAACCCAGCTCTGAGAATTTTATTAGTTGTGGTCTTCCAGCTCAGATGACCACCACAGTCTCCTACATGAAAATCCTGCAATACTTTGTCAGCTTCATCCTTTAATAGACAATTTAACAAAATACCTCTAGGATATTTCCAATATAGATTTCCTTCTAGAATGCAAAATTTTAATTCTTTCAATTTCAAAAACCTAGCTTTAGTTTTGGTCAGACTAGGGGGAGCTTGTCAGTTATGAAAAACAAATATCAGGTCTGCGTACCATGGAGAGTTTAGAAATACCTCTTTTACGCTTGGATTTGCCTGCTCTCCCTGTTCTTCTACTGCAACTAAGAAATTAATATCAAGAGCATGGAAATTGGATTCATCCATTAACTTTGCTAGACCTTGACCTTTAATCAGTTTAGTAGGCTTAATCTCTATGTCATACTCCAGAATGATAGCAATCCATTTTCTTCTTCGGCCATCTGGATTTTCCTAAGTTAAAATGTCTTTTACTACCACATTCGGAACATATGCGATGGTGTGAGAATGGAGAATATATACTCTAAAATCCTTTATGGCTTTCACCAGGGAAAAATCTTGTTTCTCCATTATTTTATAATTCAAAGCAGCATCTCTTAATGCTTTACTGAAAAATTCTATGGGCTGTTCATACCCTTCGTTGTTTTTCTGTAGTAATATTGTTGCAATGGTATGTTCAGAAGCGAAAGAAAAAAGATAAAAATCTTTGGTGAAGTCAGGACTGATCAAGACTGGAGCTTGTGTGAGTGCATTTTTAACTTGTTCAAAAGACTGCTTAGATTCAGTGTCCCATTTTATTCTTGTGTCCTTTTTTAACATGTTGGTGATGTTCTTGAGAATCTCGGTCAGGTTAGTTATGAATCTTCTCAGAAAGTTTATTTTTCCAATGAAAGACTGTAATTCTTTGATATTCCTTAGATGTTCCAGTTTCTGAATGGCTTCTATTCTGTTGGGATCTATCTTAATTCCATCCTTAGAGGTTATGTGCCCCAACATTTTACCTTCCTCTAATCCGAAAAGGCTTTTCTTAGGATTCAGAGAAATCCCAAATTTCCTGCATTTCTCAAACACTCGTCTGAGATGTCGTAAGTGCTCGTCATCGGATTGGAAATACATAGTTACGTCATCCAAATAAATGATAATAAATTTGCCAAGTTCTTCCACAAAGGCGATGTCCATCGCTCTTTGGAAAGTGGCCCCAGCGTTTATCAACCCGAAAGGCATTTTCATGTACATGAAGGTACCCCACGGTGTTTTGAAGGTTGTTTTCTCTTGGTCATCTAGGTGAACGAGAACCTGGTTATAGCCTGAAAATCCATCTAGTAAGGAGATTCGACTGGATCCAACTACCTTTTGTAATATTTGGTCCATTTTTGGCAATGGGTAGTTGTCTTTTAGAGAAACCTTATTCAGGTTTCGGAAATCAATACAAAGCCCGATTTCCCACTTTTCTTTCGGGTTGGGACCAGATTTGAAACCCATTTGGAAAATCGTAAGGGAACTATGACTTTAGCATCATACATCTTTTTTATTTCTTTTCTATCAGGGGAAGTAACTTGGGATTGATTCTCCTAAGTTTCTGTCTGAAAGGTTTTTGATCTTCTTTTATCAGGATCCTATGTTGTATGATGCTTGTGTCATAAGATTTCAAATCTTTGTAACCCCAAGCAAACACGTCCGAATATTCCTTGAAAAGTTCAATATATTTGAGTTTCTGCTCAGGGGGTAACGATTTGGAAAGTTTTACCATCTTGGGTTTCTCTTCTGTCCCTATGTTACAGTCTTCAACTTCTTTACCACTGGCTTCGATTTTTGGTTTTTAAGCTACATCATTAAAATCAAATAAGTCTTCTAATGGAACTAAACCTCTAGGTAAAGCATTACTCTTTAAATGCAAAACATCAGATTCTATCTCCTCTTCACCTAACTCTCCTGGATCTATTGTATTTACACTATCATTTCCAAAATTAGATTTATTTACATTTTCATCATCATTTTCTAAGTCTATGTTTGTACATTCGAAATCATTTTTACATTGTAGAAAATCTTCAATTTGGTCATCGTTCCCAAATACCTACCAGTATCTGATGTTGTCTGGGATAGTCGGTCTGCACTTCACCTCCACTATGTATGGGTGAGTGGAACAAAAAGGTATCTTGCATGTAGCTGCTGACATAGCTAATCCATCTGCTAAAATATTCTATCCCCTGGGCATCACCTGCAAATCAACTTTAGTGAAACATTTAAGGGCATCCAAAACAACATTCCTATAAGCTCTGAGCCTGGGATGTTTTGTTGCATACTCACCTTTGATTTGTTTGATAATTAATTCAAAATCTCCTCTTACCATGATTTGTTTGGCACCAACCTTCTTTAGTAGTTTCAGACCGAGCATCAAAGCTTCGTACTTGGCTATGTTGTTAGTGCATTGAAAATTTAGTTTGTAAGAATGGTTCTCCGAATACTTGGACTTGTGATTGTGCAACCAAACTCTTGCTCCAGCTCCTTCTTTGCTTATAGCTCCATCGAAGTGCATGCTCCAAAAATCTGCTGGCAATTCTTCACTTATCACATTTTTCTTTCTTTCTGCCTCAGTGATTTCTTGGCCTTCTTTCGGATCAGATGTATCTTCTTCCAGCTGAGTGATTTTTTCTCCTGTATCGCCGTCATTATATAGGATAAAGGAATCTAGATCAGAATGTGCAGAGTACAGAGGATAGTTATGTGGCTTTTGTTGGCTGTTGGCCATATATTTCATCAGCGTCTCTATGTACAGTCTTCTTTGTTGCTCGAATACTGGGACGGTGGCATACGACATATCCAACTGCAGAGTACCTTTCAACTTTCCCCCCTAAGACCTGGATAGCAACATACCATATTTCATGGGAATGTCCGCGACCACAACATCCATAACCATGCTTTTTACTGGAATCTGAACTAGAGTGATGCATAAGTCCTTGATCAATCCGATACATCTAACTTTGTTGGAATCAAAAGAGTGTAAATCCTTGTAAGGTTTGGTGACCTCGAGTCCCAGCTTTTCCATCACTGCTTTAGGCATCAGTTTATGGGAAGCACCTAAATCTAACATAACATTATGCAGAATCAGGTCATGTATATTAAGGCTGATGTAAAAAGGAGTGACAACACCATTGTCAGTCTGACCATCAACTTCAGGGCCAAACAGGAGTTCAGGTTGATCATCGGTGAGATTTACCATGTCTGAATGATTTGTCGATCCAACGATGAAGGCCTTCATGCCTATATCAGGTGCAATGCTCAGCGCTTTGATCACCTACGATTGGTAAGCGTCCTTACTCATCCACTCAGAAAGGGGAATGGGAATTTTCACTTTGGCTAATTCCCCTTCGAGGCTGAAAGGAGTAGGTGCTCTACTTTGGCTCAACAATTCTGATTTGTCCACCATAGCTTTCTGGGAAGAAGTATTTGGTGGGTTAGTTGATGAAACCTCAGTCTGCGTTGATCTTTGTAAAATGGTAAGGTTTCTTTTTGTTGGAGCTTCAGCATTACCTTTCTCAGGGATCTTCTTGGTAGAAGGCTCAGGGGCTTTCTTACTCTCAAATGTTTTCTTCGTTTCGGTTACCTTTTTTGGGGAACTTTTGTCTGTCTTTTTTCTTCGCAGATTGTACTACCTGTGTACCTCCATAATGACATTTTCAAATGCCTATTGTTCGGTCTCTTCAACTTCTTCACTCACCTACATTTGAGAAAGAAGGAAAAGTTCTTGCTCTTCCTGAGTGAGGAAAATAGCTTCGTTATCGTGAATTCCCATGAGGTTTATATGTGTATCCTCTAATTCTTCAATTACCTCTTCTCCTTCATCAGCATAATTTTCCTGTAGGGGTGGTCTGATCTATTGATCAGGACCCCTCTGTTCTCTTTGATCCCTAGGATCTCTCTGCCTGATTTGAGGAGGATTTCTTATGAAGTTTGGATTCCGAATTTGAGGAGTGGGTTGGTTTTCTCTAGGAGGATTTGTTTCGGATACGGTAAGTCTCTCCATCATCCTTTCCATTGCTCTAGCTAAGGAATCCAATTTGGCATCAAAAGAAGATGTGGAAGGTTCCTATTTAATCATGACTCTCCTCTCGGTCCTCTACCGTGCCCTTTTAGCCCACAGGTTGGCCTCCACACTTATCGCGCTTTTCTGCATGTCCTCTAGGGTGGTGGAGTTTCTTTCCTTTAATTGATATGACATATCAGCATCGAAACTGTCGGGGAATTTTATCAATGCCAAACCTTGTGGGGGTTTAATATTGGTTGGAATTGCATTGTACAGATTGTTGAAGCGGGTGCAGTAGTCTTGTACTGTCTCTCCTTGATTCCTTCTGATGTTTTCGTATTCTGACAAGATCTGGAGAGGATTTTTCTTTACCTCCCATCTATCCAGAAAACTTCTTTGAAATTCTTTAAGGTCGAGCACTGAGGCAACGCGTAAGCCTTTGTACCATTTCTTGACATCACCAGTCAAACTCTGCTGTAATAGTCTCATTTGAACATCAACTTCATCCACTTCCTGCAAGTCAAAATAGTCATTCATTTTATCAATGTGTTGTTGTGCGTTCAAGGGCCCTGTACCATCGAACTGAGGGATTCTCGTTTGATAATCCTGGGGCATAGGATGTAGAGGTGTGAACAACAACAAGGGAGCACATCTGGCTTCCATTATAGGTGGAGGAGGCGGGACAACAACCTGGATGGTAGGTGGGGCAGTGACCGAAGATGAGGATGAGGAGGGGCTAGCTGGCACAGAGTGAGCGTTTTGAGGTTTTGCAGTGGGAGAAAGTATTTCAAGGGTCCAAGGTTGCAGGAAGTTTGGGTCTAACATGGTCTCAGTCACAAAGCTATCAGATTTCATTCAAAATAGGCTTTGTTCAAAAATGGTGTCAAAGTCGAGATCTTGAAGGGAAATAAGTTCCTCTGGAAGAGAAGGGGACCTCTGAAGGGGACTATGACTCCCTAAACCTTCTACAATGGTCTTCTTTCTGAGTAACTGTTCTGGATTATAAGTCGCTATTGTAGGTTATGGGTCTGGGTGGGATCGAGTATAAGCTCTTTTAGGAGCCATATTTTTTAAATTTTTCTATATATATTTTTTAGTTTTATGAGTCTGAAATTAATATGTACAAGCTTTTAACAACCTCTAAACATTATTTCTTTCTTAGATTTGCAATTTGTTTAGAAACAAAGTTTTCTTCTAGGGAAAAGAAAACGTGGGGTTGAAAGTTTGTTCAGGTCCCCAGTATGGTCGCCACTATGTTAACACTCTATAAATTCCTAGAGGTTGTCAGAGTAGAAGAAATTTACAAGAGGTAACTTTATCCAACCACTTCGAAATTGGAATCTAGCCCTACCAGTTTCAGAGAGGGATCTCTCTGTAGGATTTAGCTATGTTTTAACTTTAAGATATTAAGCTAGTTATATAAAATAAAATAAGATTGAAAAGGTTTGTTGTTTTTGTTAAGTTGGCTGAAAAGGGTTTACTCTTCCGTTGGGCTATGGGGTCTTTATTATAAAAATATAAATCTAAACTAGAAACTAAAAGATTCTTTTCACAAGGCAAGATAATGCATTCATTGGATTCTTTAGCATTAAAGTGATGAATAGCAGAAAAGATGAGTATATCAATTAAAGTAAAGAAGCATTTAAGAATTTCTTCACTGTAATATGAGAAAGATAAACATAAAGATCTTTCAAAGCCGAAACAGGGTATACAAAGATAAATCCTCCAACATGCGTTACTTTTAAAAGATTAGATTAGAAAACAATATGACAACTAAGCAAGAAGAACATTTAACATAGAAAATAAAACATCACCAATGAATAACAAGAGAGAATCTGACGCAAAGAGGTCCAACCTATCACCCTGCAGGGTCTCTCCGCCTGACCTCTTGCTCACAGGATCTTCTCTTCTCAACTGGCCTGAAGAACTTCAAGGTTCTTCTATTTCCCTATCGGGAAATATTCTCCCACAGTTCTCTTGCGCGATCCCCCTTCCTTGATTTATCGGGGAATCGGAACTCGCGACTTTGCGAGTTCAAAGGTTGAGCACTGGGTTCTCGGATCCCCGATACCTGATGGTCAGTCAACTCGCTGACTTTTCCCTGAGGGATTTCACTACTTGCGAATCCTAACACCAATACTTCGGGACTTCGCGCGGCAAGATCCCGATGACTTCGTGCCACCTGTATTCCACTCACCAGCCTCGGTATGGCCCACACTGCATCCAGCTATCGGGATATCGCTTCTCGCAATCTCGCGACCCCCGCGCCAAAATTCTAGAGCCTTTTCTTGCGAGGTCCCGATACGCGATCTCGCGTGCGGATCCAACGGTCCTCCTACGATCCGGATCCAACGGCTATTACCTTCTTGCTTCTCGCATCCTCGTGAATTTGAATACCCAACACTTGGGCTCTAAACCTGCGAACTCCCGAGTTCACGAGATCACCGATCTCTGACACCTGTCCTCCTCGGATGGACGACTCCTATCCTCTTGCCACTTCTCCGCTTCACGACCTCGTGTCTCGCAACTTTTAACACCAAACACTTGGGCGTTCACCCTGCAAACTCCTGAGTTCTCGAGATCACCGATCTCTGACACCTATCCTCCTCAGATGGACGGCTCCTGTCCTCTCACCACTTCGCTGCTTCGCGACCTCACGTCTCGTGACATTTAACACCAAACACTTGGGTGTTCACCCTGCAAACTCCTCAGTTCGCGAGATCACCGATCTCTGACACCTGTCCTCCTCAGATGGACGGTTTAGATCTTCTCACCACTTCGCCGCTTCGCGACCTCGCGTCTCGCGACTTTTAACCCCAAACACTTGGGTTCACAACCTACGAACTCCCGAGTTCGCGAGATCACCGATCTCTACCACCTGTCTTCTTTAGATGGACGGCTCATAGCCTCTCACCACTTCGTTTCTTCATGACCTCGCGTCTCGCGACTTTTAACACCAAACGCTTGGGAGTTCACCCTGCGAACTCCCGAGTTCACGAGATCACCGACCTCTGACACCTGTCCTCCTCAGATGGACAGTTCATATATTCTCACCACTTCGCCACTCGTGAAACTGAAGGGCTTCCCTTTCTATCCTCCAACGCCCGAGTCTGCGAGATGAGAGAATCTCCTTACATGTGTCCTTCACAACGAATGGCTCTGCCTCTCCTGAGCTTCAAACCTTCCAGACCTTCACGCCGTAACCTCTTTGCACCTCTACAATATCTGACGATCCTCGGAACTTCGTGAAATATCCTCAGAGGATTTCGATCGTCCGTCCTTCCTTTTGTAACTCACGAAAGGAGAAAAGTGTATCTCTCCACGAGATTCCTTTGCCGCTTCGCCAACCCGCGACGCTTCTCCCTGACTTCGAATCACACTTATTTGCGCTGATCTTCAGCAACTCAGAGGCCTATCCTTCCTGAGATTTTCTAGATTACTTCAACCTCAACGAGGTTCTCTGCACGCACTCCTTGCGGCAAACCCACGAACACTTCAACTGTTCGAGCTTCCCTTTGACTCTGCGCTATTCCAGCAGCAGCAGTCCTCCCAAAGATTTTGCTCAGATACATGACTGAGACTGTCTCCCTTAGCCTGCGCACACCTTGCACGACTCTATGCCTAGCTGCACCTTCACGACAAAAGAAAACAAAAGCTATCTCTCTGAGCCTTCTGTCAACGCACTCCTTGCGGACGACTTCAACTGCACTCCTTGCAGGAATCCTTGCTCAAAAGAGAAACAATTGTAACTCACCTCACTTCCTCTGAGATTTCAATCTCGACACATGAAATCATATGCATAGCATAACAACAAATGCATAATAGGAAGAAATTCTTAGAGCATTCAACACACATACACAGAGAATAACACAACAACCATGAGTCTGAGTCAACTTCTTCTATTAATTCAAGATCTGTACATGGGTGTTTTCTACAACTCTCTGCTATTCTCCTATGCTCTAGATCCTCTCTTGCTTCTGTTGCTAATAATGTTACAATGATACAAATGAGGGTGTCTATATCCCGTTTTTCCCTCTTTCTTCTAGAACTGTCTAATCTAGTATTCAATTCTATCTACCTGCAACTACTACTATAAATGCCTCTGTCTATCTCAGACGAGAGCGTATGGCTCGAGGTCTAATTACATTTTTATCAAGGTGCCAAAATAAATAATCTCATTTATGTTCAGCGCATCAACTTCAAGAAAAAATTTAAAAATTCAAAAACTTGCGCTGGACGTCTTCCAGTTGTCTTCTACTTCCACGTTGGTTTTGCTTGTCGTGAGGGATGCTCCTGCATCATACTTCCTCGCTTGAAAATTTGCATGGGCTCCTGTCCATGAGCTCCTGCACGGTATGTCCATGCTTCTGAATCTCTGCTTCAGTCTCCCAGCTGGCATCTTCAACTGGATGGCCCTTCCACTTGACCAAATATTCAAAATACTCTTTCCTTCTAGTTTTCTTACCCACTCGTTTATTCAGTATCTGCTCTATCTGTGGCTTCTCTACAACTGGCATTTGCTTTTGCCACTAGATCTCTGGTTGATCATCACTTTCTGCTCCTACTTCATCAGCTTTATATGGATATAAATCTGAAACATTAAATATCAGAGATATTCCGATCCCATCTGGTAACTCAATTTCATAAGCATTTTCTCCGAATTTCTTCAGGACCCTGCATGGCCCAATTTTCTTCATCTTTAGCTTGTTGTATGTTCCCCTTTGGAACCTTTCTTTCCTCAAATGTACTAGAACTAGATCACCAACTTCAAATTGAAGTTGTCTCCTATGTTGATCTTCTCTGCGTTTGTACTCCTGACTTGACTTCAATAGTCACTCCTTCACCTGGCTGTGAAGTTCCTTCATCACTTCAGCGAATTCTCCTGCACTATCAATGCTAGTATCATTCTGTTCTAAATCCCTCAATTCAGAAACTCCTCTTGGCTGTATTCCATATACAATCTGAAATGGACTTTTTCCTGTGCTCCGATTCACTGAATCATTGTATGTGAACTCTGCTTGCGGTAATATGCTATCCCAGCTGCTATGGTGCTCTGTCACCAAGCTCCTCAACAAGTCTCCCAAACTTCTGTTGACCACTTCTGTTTGTCCATCCGTCTGAGGATGATAAGCAGAACTAAACATCAAATTAGTCCCCAACTTCTTCCACAATGTTCTCCAGAAATGCCCTATGAATTTTGTTTCTCTGTCCGAAACTATGCTTTTCGGCAATCCATGAAGTCGAACAATCTCTTTGAAAAAAAAAATTGCGATGTGAGTCGCATCGCTGGTTTTATGGCATGGGATAAAATGGGGCATCTTAGAAAACCTATCAAATACCACAAAGATTGAATCGACACCTCTTTGTGTCCTCGGCAATCCCAATACAAAATCCATGCTAATTTCATCCCACGGCTTGTCTGGTATGGGTAATGGTTGATAAAAACCCGCATTCTACTTCTTTCCTTTTGAATGCTGGCAAATCCTGCATCTGTCCACAAATTTCTTGACTTCTGACCGCATCCCTGGCCAAAAGTATGACTCGCTCAGCTTTGCAAATGTCTTATCATGGCCAAAATGTCCTGCCAATCCACCACTGTGCTTTTCCTTCAACAAGTTCTCCCTCATGGAGCAATTCGGAATACACATTTGATTGCCTTTGAACAGTAATCTGTCCTGGATCACGTACTCTATCCACTGATTTCTATCTCTGAAAACTAGATTCTCAGCTGCTTCATAAGCTTCCTTAAAGTCTGAATCACCTGCATACATGTCCTTAAGATCATCAAAGCCTAACGTCCTGACTTTGAATTCTTGCAACAACAAACACTTCTTGCTCAAAGCATCAACAACTTTGTTAGCAGTACCAGAAATATGTTTTATAACAAAAGTGAAATTTTGCATGTATTCAACCCATTTAACATGCCTCTGATTCAGCTTTTCCTGTTGAGTCACATATTGTAATGCATGGTTATCACTATATAAAACAAATTCCTTCGGAATCATATAGTGCCTCCATTTATTCAATGCCTGTATGATAGCATAAAATTCTTTATCATACATGGATTACTTTTCTTTTGCCTCATTCAGCTTCTCGCTGAAATATGCAATCGGCCTGTCTTCCTGGCTCAAGACCGCTCCTATGGCAAACCCGCTTGCATCACATTTCACCTGAAATGTCTTCTGAAAATCTGGCAACACCAGAATTGGTTGCTCTGTAATCTTTCGTTTCAACAAATTGAAACTCTTCTCAGCCCCTTCCATCCAGTGAAAAGATTTATGTCTTTTCTTCACTGTGTCCATCATTACTGCACTAATTCCACTGAAATTCCTGATGAATTTTCGGTAGAAACTAGCCAAATCATGAAAACTTCTCACCTCAAAAATATTTCTCGGTGATGGCCAATTCTTGATTACCTCCACCTTATCTGGGTCCATCCTCAACTGTTAAGGTCCTAACCCACACATAGGTAGATCAATGTATTTGGATGTAATAAAGGTCAATATTAATAAGACCTTTCAATAAAATAGAATAAGGCGGATGTAAGAAGACCTAATAGAAGCTTCCGCTTCTAGAAGGATCTTCCTCTAGATGCTTCTTTTTAGTATAAATAAGAGTCGAGGATATGAGAACCCTAGCTTGGATATTATTGTAACAGAGCGCTGCTCGATTGGAGGTTGCCCCCTCGAAGAGCCCTGTGAACATTGCTATATGATTCAAAGTGCTATTTCTGTTGCTATTTCGTATATCATTTCTGTGTATTGTGAAGATTATGCTGGATATTTTACTGTTATTCTGTCATTTCTAGCATTTCGTTTCTGTTCTGCATATTTTATA
>ML792244.1:399103-410435 GCA_009831015.1 Picea engelmannii | reverse complement strand
ATTCGTCACCTTCTCTCATACGAATCTGATGATATCCACTCTTCAAATCTATCTTTGAAAAAAAATTTGCTCCACTTAAGCAATCCATCAGATCATCCATTCTTGGCAATGGGAATCTATACCTGATAGTTATCTTGTTTATCGCCCTTGAATCAGTGCACATCCTCCAGCCTCCGTCTTTCTTCGGACGAAGTACTGTCGGAACAACACACGGACTCAAGATTTCCCTGACCAAACCTTTGTCCAACAACTCCTGGACCTGTATTTTAACCTCTTCATTCTCTTGCGGCGTCAACCTGTACGCGGCTTTGTTTGGAAAACTAGCTCCTGGTATGAGGTCTATATGGTGACTCACGCTCCTCATCGGTGGCAACGAACGAGGTAGTTCATCCACTACAATATCAGCGAACTCTTCCAGCAGTTCCTGAACTTCTCCTGGTAAATCGTCCACTCTTGTGCTAGTCAGAACAATTCTTGGTTTTCTAACCACAAAGAATTGTGGATCCTCCTTCTTCTTAACTTCTGTAAGAAGTTCCTTCCCACTCATGAGAAGTACTGTGTTGTTTACCTCCGGCTTCACCTCTTTATCTTCAATTGGACACAACATGTGAGTTCTCCCATTCTTTTTCAGGGTATATGTGTTCATCCTCCCATCATGAATTACATTTCTATCATATTGCCATGGTCTACCCAGTAATAAATGACAGACATCCATAGGAATAACATCACATAAAATCTTATCATTATATCCTCCTATCTTAATGTCAACTAAGCATTGTTTAGTGACATTTACCTGATGGCCCTTCTGTAGCCATGAAACTTTGTATGGACTTGGATGATCAGTTGTCTCCAGCTCCAATTTTTCTACCATCTCGGTTGAAACGAGATTATCGGTGCTTCCACTATCCACGATGAGTTTGCACACTCTATCCTTGGTCTTGCAAGCAGTCCTAAAAAGATTGTTCCTCTGCGTTGAGTTCTCCATCTCCTTTTCTGGCATCAAAAGGACCTTTCGCATCACCAACGATCTTCCACCTTCAGCATAATCTGCCTCAACATCTCGCCTCTGTGCCTTGGCGATGTGAGTCTCTCCAGCTTCTTTCCTTTTCTCTGAACACTCGAATGACTTGTGCCCATTTTTTCCACATGTGAAGCATGTGACTACTCCACCTCTTCCTCTTCCTCTACCTCTGGCACGAGGAAACCTATTATTATCAGCATATCCTCCTCTTTTCTCAGTATGTTGTTCTCTTTGCTCAGCATATCACCCTCGTTGTGAACTTCCACCTCTCTCTGTCTGATTCTGAGGTTTCTTCCAGTCATCCTTGGGCTTCTGATATTTATCTTGGGCAACCGATTTGCCTTTGGGCTGACTTCTTCCTCTGCCCCTCTGACTTTGTTTACGGCTCAGCTTCTCCTCAGCTTTCAGAGCCAATTGGTAAGCATCCTCCACTGTTCGGATGGTTGCCATATTTATTTCATCCTGAATTTCATACCTCAGGCCATTCATATACCTGGCCACCTTTTCATCATTGCTTTCACGATTACCTGCCCTGATATTCAACCTGTAAAATTCCTCAGTATACTCTTTCACTGTCATCAGCTTCTGTCTTAGGTTCTGCATCCTCCTGAACAGAGAAATTTGATAATCCCTGGGAATGAATTTTGCCTTCATCTTTACAATCATCCTATCCCAGCTCTTAATTTTCTGCTTGCCTTGGCAACGCCTGTCAGGTTGCAGTTCATCCCACCACAAGGCTGCATGTCCTTTTAATCTTGTGATGGCATGTCTGACCTTCTTATCCTCTTCGATATCTTCATACTTGAAGTAAGTTTCAAGAGCTCTAATCCAATCTAGTAGCTCTTCTGCATCCAGACTCCCTTCATAAGCTGGAATGTCCATCTTTGTTTTCGAACTCATCCGAGCGATAGACTTAATTAAACACTCATTGGCTACATCCTCTGCTGGGATTTCTTCTTCTTCATGTCCAACATCATCCTCGTTTTTGGATTCACTGATATCTCCCGCATCAACATTGCGCCTTTGTCTTATCTCCATGTCCTCCATTCTGGCATGAAGATTTTGCATTCCTCTTTCCACGTCTGGATTCTGTACTTGCCTACCTCTTTCTCTGGACAATTCCCTTTCCTCCTCTGGATAGGGTGATTGTCTACCTCTTCTCCTTGGTGGCATGGTGAATTCTCCTTGTTCTCTGCTACAGAAAGTAAAGAAGCTTTTCTATGCTCTGATACCACTTTACGTGTGTATCATAGTGCTCTCCTATCTCCCCACTTCTTCCTGCCTGAAATATACAAGCAAGATTCAAGATCTGATACCACTTTGACGCAAAGAGGTCCAACCTATCACCCCGCAGGGTCTCTCCGCCTAACCTCTTGCTCACATGATCTTATCTTCTCAACTGGCCCGAAGAACTTCAAGGTTCTTCTATTTCCCTATCGGGAAATCTTCTCCCACAGTTCTCTCGCGCGATCCCCCTTCCTTGATTTATCGAGGAATCGAAACTTGCGACTTCGCGAGTTCAAAGGTTGAGCACTGGGTTCTCGGATCCCTGAGACCCGATGGTCAGTCAACTCGCTGACTTTTCCCTGAGTGATTTCACTACTCGTGAATCCTAACACCAATACTTCGGGACTTCGCGCGGCGAGATCCCGATGACTTCGTGCCACCTGTATTCCACTCACCAGACTCGCTATGGCCCACACTACCTCCAGCTGTCGAGATATCACTTCTCGCAATCTCGCGACCCCCGCACCCAAATTATTGAGCCTTTTCTTGCGAGGTCCCGATACACGATCCCGCGTGCGGATCCAACGGTCCTCCTACGATCCGGAACCAACGGCTATTACCTTCTCGCTTCTCGCGTCCTCACGACTTTGAATACCCAACACTTGGGCTCTAAAATTGTGAACTCCCGAGTTCGCGAGATCACCGATATTTGACACCTGTCCTCCTCGGATGGACGGCTCCTATCCTCTCACCACTTCGTCGCTTCGCGACCTCGCGTCTCGTGACTTTTAACACCAAACACTTGGGCGTTCACCCTGCGAACTCCCAAGTTCGTGAGATCACCGATCTCTGACACCTGTCCTCCTCAGATGGACGGCTCATGTCCTCTCGCCACTTCGTTGCTTCGTGACCTCGCGTCTCGCGACTTTTAACACCAAACAGTTGGGCGTTCACCCTGCGAACTCCCGAGTTCGCGAGATCACCGATCTTTGAAACCTGTCCTCCTCAGATGGACGGTTCAGATCTTCTCATCACTTTGCCACTCGCAAAACTGAAGGGATTCCCTTTCTATCCTCCAACGCCCGAGTCTGCGAGATGAGAGAATCTCCTTACATGTGTCCTTCACAACAAACGGCTCTGCCTCTCCTAAGCTTCAAACCTTCCAGACCTTCGCGCCGTAACCTCCTTGCACCTCTGCAAGATCTGACGATCCTCGGAACTTCGTGAAATCTCCTCAGAGGATTTCGAACACCCATCCTTCCTTTTGTAACTCACGAAAGGAGAAAAGTGTATCTCTCCACGAGATTCCTTCGCCGCTTTGCCAACCTGCGACGCTTCTCCCTGACTTCGAATCACACTTATCTGCGCTGATCTTCAGTGATTCAGAGGCCTATCCTTCCTGAGCTTTTCTAGATTACTTCAACCTCAACGAGGTTCTCTGCACGCACTCCTTATGGCAAACCCACGAACACTTCAACTATTCGAGCTTCCCTTTGACTCTGCGCTATTCCCGCAGCAGAAGTCCTCCCAAAGATTCTACTCAGATACACGACTGAGACTGTCTCCCTTAGCCTGTGCACACCTTGCATGGCTCTATGCCTAGCTTCACCTTCACGACGAATGAAAACAAAAGCTATCTCTTTGAGCCTTCTGTCAACGCACTCCTTGCAGATGACTTCAATTGCACTCCTTGCAGGAATCCTTGCTCAAAAGAGAAACAATTGTAACTCACCTCACTTCCTCTGAGATTTCAATCTCGACACATGAAATCATATGCACAGCATAACAACAAATGCATAACAGGAAGCAATTCTTAGAGCATTCAACACACATACACAGAGAATAACACAACAACCATGAGTCTGAATCAACTTCTTCTATTAATTCAAGATCTGTACATGGGTGTTTTCTACAACTCTCTTCTATTCTCCTATGCTCTAGATCCTCTCTTTCTTCTGTTGCTAATAATGTTACAATGATACAAATGAGGGTGTCTATATCCCGCTTTTCCCTCTTTCTTCTAGAACTGTCTAATCTAGTATTCAATTCTATCTACCTGCAACTACTACTATAAATGCCTCTGTCTATCTCAGACGAGAGCGTATGGCTCGAGGTCTGATTAAATTTTTACCAAGGCGCCAAAATAAATAATCTCATTTATGTTCAGCGCATCAACTTCAAGAGAAAATTTAAAAATTCAAAAAATTGCGCTGGACGTCTTCCAGCTATCTTTTGCTTCCACGTTGGTTTTGCTTGTCGTGAGGGATGCTCCTGCATCATACTCCCTCGCTTGAAAATTTGCATGGGCTCTTTTCCATGAGCTCCTACACGGTATGTCCATGCTTCTGAATCTCTGCTTCAGTCTCCCAGCTGACATCTTCAACTGGATGGCCCTTCCACTTGACCAAATATTCAAAATACTCTTTCCTTCTGGTTTTCTTGCCCACTCGTTTATTCAATATCTGCTCCATCTGTGGCTTCTCTGCAACTGGCATCTGCTTCTGCCACTAGATCTCTGGTTGATCATCACTTTCTGCTCCTGCTTCATCAGCTTTATATGGATATAAATCCGAAACATTAAATATTGGAGATATTCCGATCCCATCTGGAAACTCAATTTCATAAGCATTTTCTCCGAATATCTTCAGGACCCTGCATGGCCCAATTTTCTTCATCTTTAGCTTGTTGTATGTTCCCCTCGGGAACCTTTCTTTCCTCAAATGTGCCAGAACTAGATCACCAACTTCAAATTGAAGTTGTCTCCTATGCTGATCTGCTCTGCGTTTGTACTCCTGACTTGACTTCAATAGTCGCTCCTTCACCTGGCTGTGAAGTTCCTTCATCGCTTCAGTGAATTCTCCTGCACTAGCACTTCTAGTATCAGTCTATTCTGAATCCCTCAATTCAGAAACTCCTCTTAGCTGTATTCCATATACAATCTGAAATGGACTTTTTCTTGTGCTCCGATTCACTGAATCATTGTATGCGAACTCTTCTTGCGGTAATATGCTATCCTAGCTGCTATGGTGCTCTGTCACCAAGCTCCTCAACAAGTCTCCCAGACTTCTGTTGACCACTTCTGTTTGTCCATCCGTCTGAGGATGATAAGCAGAACTAAACATCAAATTAGTCCCCAACTTCTTCCACAATGTTCTCCAGAAATGCCCTATGAATTTTCTGTCTCTATCCGAAACTATGCTTTTCGGCAATCCATGAAGTCGAACACTGACACTTGACACTTGTCCTCCTCATATGGACGGTTCAGATCTTCTCGCCACTTCGCCGCTTCGCGACCTCGCGTCTCGCAACTTTTAACCCCAAACACTTGGGTTCACAACTTGCAAACTCCCGAGTTCGCGAGATCACCGATCTCTACCACCTGTCTTCTTTATATGGACGGCTCACAGCCTCTCACCACTTCGCTACTTCGCGACCTCGTGTCTCGCTACTTTTAACACCAAACGCTTGGGCATTCACCCTACGAACTCCCGAGTTCGCGAGATCACCGATCTCTGACACCTGTCCTCCTCAGATGGATGGTTCAGATATTCTCGCCACTTCGCCACTCAAGAAACTGAAGGGCTTCCCTTTCTATCCTCCAATGCCCGAGTCTGCGAGATGAGAGAATCTCCTTACATGTGTCCTTCACAACGAACGACTCTGCCTCTCCTGAGCTTCAAACCTTCCGGACCTTCGCGCCATAACCTCCTTGCACCTCTGCAAGATCTGACGATCCTCAGAACTTCGCGAAATCTCCTCAGAGGATTTTGACCGTCCATCCTTCCGTTTGTAACTCACGAAAGGAGAAAAGTGTATCTCTCCACGAGATTCCTTCGCCGCTTCACCAACCTGCGACGCTTCTCCCTGACTTCAAATCACACTTATCTGCGCTGATCTTAAGCGACTCAGAGGCCTATCCTTCCTGAGCTTTTCTAGATTACTTCAACCTCAACGAGGTTCTCTGCACGCACTCCTTGCGGCAAACCCGTGAACACTTCAACTGTTCGAGCTTCCCTTTGACTCTGCGCTATTCCCACAGCAACAGTTCTCCCAAAGCTTCTGCTCAAATACATGACTGAGACTGTCTCCCTTAGTCTGCGCACACCTTGCACAGCTCTATGCCTAGCTGCACCTTCATGACGAATGAAAACAAAAGCTATCTCGCTGAGCCTTCTGTCAACGCACTCCTTGCGGATGACTTCAACTTTACTCCTTGCAGGAATCCTTGCTCAAAAGAGAAACAATTGAAACTCACCTCACTTTCTCTCAGATTTTAATCTCGACACATGAAATCATATGCACAGCATAACAACAGATGCATAACAGCAAGCAATTCTTAGAGCATTCAACACACATACACAGAGAATAACACAACAGCCATGATTCTGAATCAACTTCTTCTATTAATTCAAGATTTGTACATGGGTGTTTTCTACAACTCTCTGCTATTCTCCTATGCTCTAGATCCTCTATTGCTTATGTTGCTGATAATGTTACAATGATACAAATGAGTGTGTCTATATCCCATTTTTGCCTCTTTCTTCTAGAAATGTCTAATCTAGTATTCAATTCTATCTACCTACAACTACTACTATAAATGCCTCTGTCTATCTCAGATGAGAGCGTATGGCTTGAGGTCTGATTACATTTTTACCAAGGTGCCAAAATAAATAATCTCATTTATGTTCAGCGCATCAACTTCAAGAGAAAATTTAAAAATTCAAAAACTTGCGCTGGATGTCTTCCAGTTGTCTTCTGCTTCCACGTTGGTTTTGCTTGTCGTGAGGGATGCTCCTGCATCAGAATCCTGTGAAACATCCATTTGTATTACTGGAAGATCTCTTGATAAAAATTACAGTTTTTCTAGCTTGCAGGGCATAAAGATCAACCCTCAGTACTTCAAAGTTTGAAGTATTTATAATCAAAATTACATACGATCCTGTCATTAAAGATCCGGATGTGACAAATCTAAATTTAGCTAACTAACTTAACAAGATACAAAAATTTAGGAAACTGTTTGATGATGTGTTGAAACTTCATGCTGATTTTTGGGGTGAACCGTTGGTGAGGCCTCTGCAGGACCTCGTTCGACTGGATAGATGACTAGGCTTGGACACCTCATCACCTACTTGATCAAATTGCAAAGCTCTTCCCATCGAAGGTGACTAGGAACGACGACTTTGAGTAATATTCAGTATACTTCATCCATCTCTGTGTACTTGGAAAAAGTTGGCTTGACGATGAAGATGTACAGGATCTCATGCTGTATGCTGATGTCTGATTGTAAAGCATCTAAGAACACCTTACCTGTGATACTGCCCTGTATTCCTGAGAATTTCGAGCCATCTTTAGACATAGTGGCTAGTTTCTTTTTATAATCTACAAGTGTCATTAACTTGTCCTTTATGACTCTTAAACCAGAAAGGCCTTTCTTCTATAGAGATTCAATCTTGCTGAAAAACCTTTGCACTCATATGTCCATGGTCTGGACCTTTTCCTCCAACTGTAGCATCAGTCCTCTTTTGGTCAGAACCCTCTTGACCTCAAGGATGGTCTCTGTCCTATCTTCAATTTTCAAATCCTCTAGCTCCTCTCTAGTTTTGGAATTCAGGAATTTGATGATCTCAATAGCTTCTGTGGGCATCTCTCCCAGTTCTGCTCTTATCTTTTCAATAGCTTGCTTACTTCTTTGCACTAGTTCATTTTGCTCGAACATGATTTGTATCATCGGCCATATTTCATTCATGGACTTGGTGATATCCATCCAGATACTTTCCTTGACCTCAGCAAGTGTTTTGCCTGCTGTTGTTTTCTTCTGAAGTTGTTGCAATTCCTGTTTGAGCTGGTCTGATGTTTGTTTCTCCTTGGAGTAGCTGGTTTGGTAAGAAGACTTGAGTTCCTAAAGGTTCTCAATCTTCTTTTTGAGTCTGCTAATCTCTATCTCTTGCAAATTCATCTTTTCCATGGATTTAGCCAACTCTATTGTCTTCTCCAGAGCTGTCAGTGGAGTTGCCGAGGGAATTTCTACCGCAGATACTGTGCTTACTCCTATGAGTGGAACTGCGCTCAGTGGAATGACTTCCATGGGCTTTGATTGTTCCTTCTCTTTCACTAGTTTTTCCAATTCTTCTTCCAACTCCTTCAACTCTGCATTCTGCTCCATGATCAGCTTGATCATCTCATCCTTTTCCCCTTCTGTCTCAGCTATCTCCTTTGCCTATGAATCTTCTATTGGTGGCAGTTTCAACTGTTTCCTCAGAGATGCTATATCGGCATTTTTCTTTTTAAGCATCTCCTCAACTACTTTCACATTCGAGGGATCATACCCGATCTTGAGGACCAGTTCTTCCAACATCTTAATTCTATTATCCTTTGCAAAGGATGATATCTTTTCTAGTTTTAGTTGTGTCTGGACGTTTCTCAGAGATACCTGTAACTTAGAGGTAGCAGTAGAAGCATTTGCCAACGTGGAGAAAACCATTTCTCCAGTTTTCTTGTGCAGATCCATTTGATCAACAGGATGCACATCTTTAGTCTAAAATTCGAACGTTGCCCTTTTTTAATCGGTGATTACTTTCTTGTCTGGCACCTGTGCTTGCAGAAACACCATGTGCATTCTACCCTTCTCAGTGTCAAATGCAGACAATGGTCTGTTTTGTGCAGCTGATGTTTGCTTCCAGAACTGAGCATACGTGCTACTGGTCAGCATCTGATTTTTCTTTTTGATCAGATCATACTTCTCAAAAATACTCAATTTTGGTCATGTTTTGCTCGACTGGTTGACTGGTAGGGTATCTATAGGCTTCTTGGGAAACACTGTAGTCATGATCTGTTTGCTTCTTGTACTAAGGAGCGACCGATCAACCTCCATAGTTGTAGTGGATTGGATTCCCTGTTCACCAGCCGTGTCAGGTGCATGACTGGTTTTTGGCCTCTTGGTGTGTAATTGGAAATCTTCAGCCGAGACTTCAGTGATGGAAGGTGAAGTGTCCTTCCTGGGTCTTTTCTCCTTGGGAACCTGTGGTGTATTCGTCTGTGAGATAGTGACCAAAGGGTCCTGCTTTTCTATTTCAACCAGAGTGTTCAGCTCCCATTCTGTTTGATTTGCAAACTTCTCTATCTCAGGCTTGGGAGTATGAACATATGGGACATTTTTGTTTTTAATCCTCATCTCGGAAATTATCTCGCATGGATCACAGTGCCATGTGAAACTAACAAAAAACTTCATTTCTTTTAGCAATCTGTCTACTTCCTCCCCGACGCCTCGGCTATTGCAGATGAGAGATCCTATTTGCCCTTTGATTCTAAGTTGTTGCTTCTTTTTCAGAGACACGAAATGTATGTCATCTGAGTTAATCATTTGCCTTATGTACTCTAGAGAAAATATCCTCATGGTTAGGTGCTTGGGAAGTTTGTATGGAGCCAACTCACATCCATAAAGTCTGATCTCAGTGTGGTTTTGGTAAAGATACCAATCGCCAATTTTAGCAAGATCTGAGAGGTGTAGGATCCTATGAATCTCCTCGTTTATTCTTGGTTCAGGTCTTCCACTGAGCATGCTCACCACTGGATGGTAAAACTACTCGATAAATTGTTTGAAGTTGAATTTTGTGGAATTTTGTCTAAGTAGCAAAGTCCATGTTGTTACCATCTGCGGCCTTCCGTCTTTGTCCATCTTCTGCATTGAAAAGGAGAATTTGTCCGCCTGAAAGAAAGTGAACATGTAAGACAGTATTGAGGAATACCGGAACATGCCCTCAGTGGTGAAATTTGAGAATTGTTCATGAATATTGTCTGCCAGGAAAGTGTTGTAGTCGAACTGAGTGGTGGGTCTCTCATCGGTGGAGAAAATGGACAGAAAACCCAATATAGGTTCATCCACCCATTGATCTGAAAAATACCCCAGCAGAGCATAGAGCAACGATATGACCTGATTTCCCTTCACTGAGAACAGGGAAGAAGGATACGGGGGATTTGTCTTGGGGAGCTGAGCGGCCTGTGGGAGGAAAAGCTCAAAAATCTGAGCTCTCTGAGGGAATGAATTTTCTTGGTGCAGCTATGTGATGACTTCAAGATTGAAAGGTGAGGCAGATTCGACTCTGGGTATCTTCATCATCTGATCAATGGCTTCTGGTGTAATGAAGAACAGAGTTTCTCCTGATGAAGAAACTATGGCTCTCTAGTTGGGGAGGTAATGAGCTTGACATTTAAGGGTGAATTCAGGGAAATGGTGAACCTGGGGGAAAAGATACAGAGGAAGATTGGACTCCCAGAGTCCAATTTCATCACTCTGGTCTAGGAAAATGTCCTTTATCCATGACTGTAAATCTGCGAAGTCGAATTCCCATCTAGTGTCTGCGATTAAATGATCTTTATCGGCCAAATGAATCCTGTCGAGATTGATAGGAGGTGAGAGGAAAGGATTTTCCTCGGCTTCTTATTTCTTTGATTTTGGCGTCATCACTATCAAAAATACCTGTAAGAAAAAACAAAAAGTTAGCGGGGAAGACTGTGGCTATGGACAACTGACTGGAACGGAGAGAAAATGGGGAAAAATACTCTCTGGTGTGGCGACAGGGTAAATGATGGGGGAATGAAGGGTGAAGGTAGTTTTGAGCAAACAGAAACCTGTTGGCCGCGGAGGACAGCTCAGCAGGCTAATGGATAGGTTAGCCTGTAATAAATTACCAATGGGTCATTTGGAGCGTGAGATGGCAGGTGACAATAACTGATGAATATGACCGGGTGACGTGGCGGGTATTGATTGGGGGAAGTGACCACAGTTAAGGGACTTGTAACAGATGAACAGGGGAATGGACTGACAGAGTTATGAGACATGACCCTTAGGGAAAAAGGTGGAAAATGACATCATGGGGTGACGGGGCATGTCAGACAGTAATAAGCGGTGGGATTCGGAACCAATGGATTCCTACCACGTAGAGATAAAGGGCTCGCCAGAAAACATTCCATTCTGGATCCCCCCCCCCCCTTCCGTTAAAAACAGATCGGTCGGGGGGGTCCAAAAAACACCATGAGCCATCCATCAACGCGCCTGCTCTTGGACCATAGATCTGTGCGCGATAT
>ML792244.1:366774-383174 GCA_009831015.1 Picea engelmannii | reverse complement strand
AAGATACACACTAGCCAGAATCCTGCAGACATGTTAACAAAGGGAGTAACCAGGGAGAAATTGAGTTCTTGCTCAATTTCAGTTGGTCTTCAAGAATGAAGATGAAGATGAGAAATTTTCCAGGTCCAAGAAGGTTCAGAGTCCAGCATATAAAACAGCGGTGGAGTTGTTGAGATCAGTCTCTAAGTGGGAGATTGTTGGTTGTGGAGCCTGATTATCTTCCTGATTTAGAGGTCTTTTACTTTCAGCCGTGTTTATACCCCATGAAGTATTTACACCCTAGAAGTATGTACACTTTTCCACGTGGGGGAGTGTAGAGGGGGGTACCCCCTCCGAGGGTCCCGGGGGTCTGAGGGCAAGTGGGCCCCCAGTAGGGGTTCAGGGGCGAAGCCCCCGAAGAAAAAAATTGCCTTGTAAAAGTATATTGTAATTTCATTGTAAATCTGGACCGTTCATTATAAGGTAGCAGATCTAACGATAGAGATTTGTTAGGGTTTTTTTCCCTAGAAGGCAACCCTCTTTTATGAGGGAAATGTATTGTGGCTATGTAGGTTGGCAAGTATTGTATTATGAGAGAGGAGACTGTGAGAGAAAGAAGAGGAAGTTATAGAGGGTTTTGCTGTAGATTGTATCCCTTCATTTTGCTGGATAATAATAAAGAAAGGACCTGGGAATTTATCTGGTGGACGTAGCCCACACTGGGTGAACCACGTAAATCTGTGTCTCTCTTATATTGTGTATCTTCTGTGTTTTATTTCCGCATTTATTTTATTTTATTGCTCCGCGGTCCTGTTTTTTCTAACACTTAGAAGTTTAGCGATTGATCACGGCCCGTGGACGCATGGGTTGGGGACTAAGAAAATGGGGGCTATCGCCCGAAAATTGTAGAGCCAAATAGATCTCAGAAAAATCATGGAATCGAAACGTTTTCTTATTCACGTTGGTTTACGAATGTCGTAGTTTTATTAAGGGTTTAAGGCCTAACAAATTTCGGTTGACTACACGTTGTGTGTGCATAGTTCAATGAGTGTTAGGATAGCCACAAATCGACGTTGAGTATAGAAATGGAAGATGTGTGGATTGCCTCCAATTCATAGAATGAAAGAGAAGGAAGGGATGTCAACTTTGGAGTCGAAGGATCGAACTCCAATGGGCATGGAAGAGAATTGGATAAGGAAGTGCATATGATGAAAATCATTGAAAGATTGCAGAAAGATGCCTAGGCTCGCCGAGCCAATAGTCAAAATCTCATGAGGGTCAGGGATCAGCAGGGTGAATTCAACTTAAAGATGTTGAAGATCCTAGAAAGAATGGAAAGAAATTAGAAAAGGAGAGTGACACAAGCAAAACAGGGAGTCGCAGGGCCCCTGAGAGAAAAATAAGATCAAGGAGTGGTAGCAGACATCCTCGTCGCTCCCCAAAGCATTATGGTAAGGAAGCACACCATAGTTGAAGTCCATCCCCTACCAAAAAACACCAAAGATCTGGAGTGGATGAATTGAAAGGGGAGATGAACAAGATTAAGCCTCCTACATTTGATGGAGAACATAAGAAGGAGGAAGATGTCGAAACATGGTTGCTTGGTATGAGGAAATATTTTCAACTGCAGAATTATTCCTCTATGTAGATGGAAGAATTGCGATGTATCAATTAAAAGGAAAAGCATCCATGTGGTGGGATTATCTTGTGCAGGTGCAACACATTAGAGAGAAAGATATCACTTGGAAGGAATTCAAGAGGTATTTCGAGAGGAAATACCTGACTAAAAGATACTATGATAGAAAGATGAATAATTTCCTTGAACTCAAGCTGGGCAGCATGACCATTGATGAAAACGAACAAAGGTTTTTGGAATTACTGAAGTATGTTCCATTCATCAAAGATGAGGCTGTCAAGATTAAGAGGTATCTGAGTGAACTACCACCTCCCATTGGTGACAAGATTCAGTATGATGATCCTAAGACTATGGAAGAAACAATAAGAAGAGCGAAATGCTTATATGAACATCAAAGAGAAAATCCTACCTTTCGGAAGGCTTGGGATGACCAGAAGAAGTTTAAGAAAGAATAGAGGTAGAAGGGAAACAAACCTCCCTTTTTTAGAAATAGTCCTCAAGGAAAACTATCGTTTAGAGAGCCGAGAATGGATGAAGTGGGGGAACAAAGGCCAAGACAGAAGCCCATTCAGTGTTGGAGTTGTAAAGAGAACCACAAGTACAGAGATTGTCCCCATGGTTTTCAAAGATAGCTCACCTATAACTTCCTTGCAAAGGAAGGAGAAAACGTTTCAGTGGACTGAAGAGTGTGAGAAAAGTTTCCAGCGATTGAAGTAGCTATTAACCAACACTCCAATCTTGAGGATTGCAGATCCAAATGTGGATTTCGTGGTGTGCACAGATGCGTGTAAAGAAGGGTTGGGAGGAGTTCTCAGTCAGAATGGATTCATAATCTGTTATGAGTCCAGGAAGCTGAAAGAGAACGAAAATAATTATGCCACTCACGATTTGGAGTTGGCAACAATCGTTCACGCTCTGAGGAAATGGAGACATTACCTCATGGGAAGGAGATTTGAATTGAGAACAGACCACAACGGTCTGAAATAATTGTTTGACCAACCTACCTTAAATGCCAGGCAAAGTAGGTCGTTGGAGTTTATGTGTGAATATGAATTTGATATCAAGCATATCAAAGGGAAGGAAAACAAGGTGGCCGATGCACTCAGTAGAAAGGTGCACAACTTACATGCTTTAGCCATTAGCATGTACAGGACTGATATTAAGGATAGAATTTTGGAAGCTGAAAATGCAGATTTGCAGTACAAAGACTTGGTAGAAAAGCTGCAGCAGAGTGAGAGACCACAGAAAGAGGAAAATTACACCTTGGAAGCTGATGAAATACTTTTGTACAAAAATAGAGTTTATATACCCAATGTCCATGGTTTGAAACTTGCGATTCTAAGAGAAATGTATAACGTGACTTATGTTGGGCACCCTAGATATCAGAAGATTGTGGCAGCAGTCAGGAGCCATTAATTTTGGCCAGGTATGAAGAAAGATATCGCTGAATATATTGCCAGATGTATGGAATTCCAGAAGGTTAAAGCTGAGCACAGACACCCAGCAGGGTTGTTGCAACCTTTGTCCATTCCTGAATGGAAGTGGGAAGTGGTGAAAATGGATTTTATTATGGGATTGCCTAGAACAGGCAAGTTGCATGATTCGATCATGGTAGTGGTGGAGAATTTTACAAAATCTGCCCATTTTATTCCACTTAAAACTACTCACAAGATAGCAGATGTTGTTGATATTTTTGTGAAGGAAGTGGCATGATTGCATGGAATTCCTAAAACAATTGTGTCCGACAGAGACCCAAAATTCACCTAGAATTTCTGGAAAGGATTGTTCAAAGGATTCAGAACAAATCTGAACTTTAGTACAACTTATCATCCCGAGTCTGATGGATAGATAGAGAGGGTGAACAGAGTGATAGAAGACATACTAAGAATGTATGTGATGGACAAACCATCAAAATGGAAGACTACATACACTTGGTAGAATTCGCTTACAACAATGGGTATCAAACATCATTGAAGATGAGCCCATTTGAATCGCTTTATGGAAGAAAGTGAAATACTCTAGTAAGCTGGGATAATCCAACTGACATGGCAGTAATTGGGCCAGAGTTGCTCAAGGAAATGGAAGAGCAAATGCTTAAAATTAAGCAGAATTTAAAAACTGCCCAAGACAGGCAGAAAAGTTATGCTGACAACAACAGAACCCACACAAAATTCAAAGTGGGTGATCATGTTTTCCTGAAAGTAAAAGCTAATAGAAGTTCCCTAAAGCTGGGAAACTGTGCCAAGTTGGCAGCCATATTTTGTGGGCCATTTGAAATCCTAGAAAGGATTGGGTCAGTTGCATATATTCTTGCATTACCTGCATCCATGATTGTACATAATGTGTTTCATGTTTCATTGCTTAAGAAATATATACCTAATGCTAATCATGTTATCGATTGGAATGTGATTCAGGTGGAGCAAGAAGGTATCCTGCAAGTGCATCATGTGCACATATTGGACATGAAAAGAAAACAACTCCAGAATCGAGTTATAAGGCTTGTAAAGGTCCAGTGGACCTGGTACGGTCCTGAGGACGCGACATGGGAGCATGACGATGCTATGCGGGCAGAATATCTGCATCTTTTTGAAGATTTTGGAAATCTTGTTGATGTTGTGTGAAAGTTTCATTGAGGACAGTGCAAAAATAAGGGGAGGGGATTGTAATATCCCCAAGGACGAGCCCTGTTTTAATCATGTTTATGAATTGTAAATCATGTTTTGTAGGCTGGTGAGTCGAGTATTGATAAGATGGTAAGGCTTATGAGTTTATTAGACCGGAGAACCTAAGTGTTAAGGCCAGGAGCCTATTTCTGTATATGTAATTATGCAGAATGTTAATAAAAATATGAACACCATTGCATGCAAACCGATCACGATGAATGAGTGATGGGGGACTAAGCTTCCACAGAGTGGGTAAGGGAATGGGGGCTGAAAGGTGGAAAGAAAGGCCAAGTGTTGGGCCTAGGGGATAATCTAGGGGGCTTACCTCTAGAAAGGGACAATAATTTATTATTATTATATCTTTAAAACTAAGGTGGACATTTTTGAGTGTTGTCCTAAGTTCCTGGAGAGGAACGCATGTTGATGGAGTGCATGCATATTCATGGGAGACATGTGTCGGCCCAAGCACATGCAGTTAAAAGTTGCAGAAGTCAGTCATGGAGGGGCTTTGCTCCTCACTCTGTCATCCTCCGCTTGAGTTTGCAGGGATCTAGGGTTTCTGAACCGTTTTGCCTATGCGTCTGCCTCTGCATGCCCACGCACAATGAAGGAAACCCTCACGGGAAGATTGTTCGCTATCCATTTTCCCATCCTCCTTGAATTTTGTTGAGCTCTTGGATTGACCTTTGCATAACCTCACGCATATCTGAAAACATAAAACTGTGAAGCCGACTTGTGTTGTTTTATTGTGAAGATGAAACATCTTGGATATGGCCTGAACCGTGTTGTGTCTTAGTGTGGTCTGTTATCGTTTTTGGATGTCCATACCCAAATTCCTGTTGTTGTTGTCACCCGTGAGTTAACCGAATTGCTATTGTTGTTGTCGTTATCCTCACCTTGGGGGAATTGAAGTGGAAGCTGGTGGAAGAGTCGGGTGCTTAGGCCCGTGGTTGAAGAGGCAGGCTGTCAGACCTGTGAGAAGCTCTTTCCAGGTGAAGGAGTCTGTTGGGAAGTGGTTTTCTCTCAGAGAGAGTCCAGCACCAGCTATGGAGCTCCGAGACTTCCTGATCTGGCATGTTGTTGAGGCCTAGAGAGGGAGGTGAGGCACTAATGGATTGTGCTTGTGAAGGTGTATACTCTTGGGTGGAACAGACATGTGGGGAATGAGATTCTGTGAGTAGTGGGCGTAAGAAGGCATCCTGGGAAGAATCCTTCCGGTTATTTTATGCAGTTTCCCTGTAACCTCATCCTAGTTTAGGATTCCCTTACCTTGGGTGGAGCTTGGTCCTAGCTCGGGGGTGACCCACTGCTGAGAGTGATGAGCAGCGTGTTCTAAGGCTGGGAGGCTCATGGAAGGTCTTCACATGGTAGGTGGAGTTACTACAACTTCAAAGATACGTATAAATGTTGTACTTAATTTATATGTGATGTTAGTCTGTGATACTTACTATATTATCATGCATTTCATTCTGATGATGCTTACTGTTGATTTCATTAATTATGTATGATGGCAATAATTATATGTTACTCTGTTAAGCCATTTAACTTCATTTAAATGCATATTACATAAGTATGAGAATGTTGTTCCGCACAATAGCGTTTGCCCGACCAGTGGGATGACGGTCGGGGACGTTACACTAAGTGATCCCAAGATTCAAGCAGTGAACACAACAACGCTATTTCATTATCTTCACCATCGATTTTGACATCCATACTTGCTAATTGACACATTAGAGTATTGAAAAAATTTAAATGATTTGCAATTTTCGCACCTTCTTACCCACACAACATCAACCAGGTAAGACATATTCTCTCCCCCCTATCCATATTTCAAATACAAATGTGTGTTCCTCTAGTGGGACATAACAATCTTCTGAAATTGGGGTTTTTTCAAATTCTTCCTTTCTCTTGGGGCTATCATGTTTATCTGGAGCACATTATGACCCCTTAATTTCTATTATCCCTCCCATCCCTTTTGTTCCCTCCTTTTGCCCCCCTTGATTTCTACGACAACCCCCCTTTCCCCTACTATCCTCCCCCCTCTCGCACCCTGAAGTACAACCTTTGTTCCTTTTCCCAATCACAGTCCTCATCCTTTCAGGGTTTGTTGGGAGGTTTGGGGCCCTTAGGGGACTTGGAACAAAACCCCTTAGCGGGGCCAAAATTCATATCTCTCTATAGAAAAAAAATGAGCTTCTTCTGAAGTTTGCATTGTCAAGCATAAATATCTCATCGGGGCCCTTAGAGCATCAACCCCCAGCCCGATTGCAAAATGATTACTCTTTCTCTCAATTGTCACAGGCTAGCCAACCCCGCAAAAACATTATCCATAAATCACCTCATTGAGCTACACTCCCCCTCCATTCTCCTCTTTTAGGAAACTATGATCTTTGGATACAAGGTCATGGAATCCTTCTCTACCTCCTTTCCATATTAGGACTTCCTTACTCTGGACACCAATGGGAAATTTGGCAGTCTCCTCACTAGATGGAAGAAAAACTCTATGAAATTACATAATTCCTGGGCTTCTCTGTCGGTCCTGGGAACACATTTCTTCTCCAACGATTTAAATCTCAACTTCCTATGCATCAAATATCTACGGGCCATACTAGGACATAAAGGAATTCTGTAATTTTTTTTCCTTTCCTCATTGATTGCTCGGGATCATGTTTTCATTGGAGGGGACCTAAATTTCACTTTGGGAGACTACAAAATATGGGGTCCTTCAACACATAAAGACCCTTTTTTTAAATTCTTTATTCAGAGGATGGATGATGTTGAATTTTTCGACATTCATCCCATAAAATATAACCCCACTTGGAGGAACATGCACTCAAGGGATGATAAGGTCGAAAAACATCTTGATAGATTTCTTTTGTCTAAACACCTATTACATGGAGATCTACATTTTAGATAGTGGGTGGCCCCAAGTGGGATCGATGATCACAATCCTATTATATTGGAGATAGTCGGATTGGGAGGGGAACCCTCCAATCACTTCAAATTCAATCCTCGGTGGCTCGAATCACAGTCGTATATTGAAGCTATCAAAGGATATTGGCCCCCCTACAATTCACTCCTTCAGTAATCCCCAACCATTCAATTTATGGATAATCTTAAAAAGGAAAAAGATATCTCCATCTCATTGAAGAAGAAGATGAAGAAGGACGAGGAAAGATCATTATCCGAAATTAAATAAAATTTGAAGGCCTGGCAGGAAAAATAAACATCTGAGCCTCCCTCAGCTAAGATGAAAGAGGAGTAAAAGATATTGGACCTCAGCAGGAGAAAAACCATCTTAAACAAAGAAAAATAGTGGAGAATGAGAACCAAATCTCTTTGGTTACAAGTCGGGGATGAAAACACCAAGTTCTTCCACCACTTTGCAAATGGAAGGAAACTTTCCAATACAATCTATTCTATTGACAGATTGGATGGTTCCAGAGCCTCTTCATTTGAGGATATATCCAAGGAAGGAACAACACACTTTGAATACTTAGGAAGACACCTAGCCTTAGGAAGACACCTAAAATTCTTATTGATTTATAAAACATAAACATAAAGATGGAAAAAAAAAACATGGTGGTTTTTGGCTTCTTTCTATCCAATGTTGGATAGATGGGAGTTATGATTTCCCAAGTCCATATATTCCATTATTTGATGGACAATGTCTTCCTCCTCGAAACCTTCTTGGACTGAATTCATAAACACTGTATGGTTGGAGGCAGCAAAATGAGATCCTTTGTCGAGATTGCTAACCATATTTATTAGGATGGAGCATTCAACCTCCAAAACATTAATTTGCTTATTGTGTTGGACCAGAGTGTTCATAATCATTGCATTCTGAGAGGTTCATTGATGCTCATTTTCATGGACTTTGGAAGTCATAGAAAAAATAGTGAGGTTCTATTACTTTGGATGGATTCCTTGTGCCTTCTGAAAACCATGCGAAATTATTGAGCTTCCTGGTAATCCATGGAAAATTCACATAGAGAAGGACCACACTACTAGTCCCAATAGAAGTGCCTGAGTTTAACTAATAGACAAAAAAATTCCAACTAGAGAAAATTGGCCAAAAAAAAGCCAAATTCCAGAGCATAAGAGGGTCCATCCCAATGTACCAGAGACCAAACAACAAGGGGGCCAAAGCACCAAATGTCCACATCTCATGGACACCAAAGGAAAAAACTCTAGAGTGACAATCATCAAATAGAAATCAAACTTGCATAAAAACAAAAATACCAAACACCCACTGGATTTCCAAATGATAGAACATAGAGATGAGAATGTGTTGAATCTTCATTGAAGCTTTTTCACCAAACAAAAGTTCCAATACACAATCTAGAGGCTAAAGGAAATTTCTACCAAATAAAATGTCCAATTTAGAATATCATTCCTCCAAGTTGTGTTGCTTGATCCTCCCACACAAGTCTCCATTATCCCACCTTTGCCCTGATAAACTGCACATGATGGTTAAAGACGTTGGCTAGGGGTTATTTCATGCATGTGTGAAGTGGGGGGTAGGTCCTTTCATATCTTGGTCCCTTGGTCGAGATCAAATGATGGTGATGTCATGACATATGTTTTTTAACTGTGATGTAACATGCCTTCATGACCATTAGCCTATAAGGATTAAGGGATTTCTTGTTGCTGCATACCCCCATTTTTCTGGAGAACCCCCAACTTGAGCTATATTTCCTCATTGGCTAGAGAGTTAGCCTAATGATTATGCTCTCTTAGAACCTGACTGAACGAGACATTTTGAATTTTGTAAACTTCCCTCTAAATTCGAGCTCTAATAGATGCTAATTTTCTATTGGAACGAATCGTTTTTTAGATCAACAAGTTGATCATGATTATACTTGAGTCACTAATAATGATCGATGTCTTTTCTGTAGTTTCATTTTCTAGCAAAGGACCCTAAAAAATAATGTACACCTCAACTTGATTGTTTGTGGAATTCCTTAGACCCGAAGGACCAAGAAAAGGTTGTTTCTGTATGTCCCTTAGGATAAAGAACGATGTCGCTCACTACTGCCATCCCCGTTAAAAATAACAAATTTTAATTTGTTATTTAGTGAATTTTTTTTTTAAACATAAACATTTTTTATAATGTAAAAACATTAGGAAGATTTGCATCTAGAAATACTTTATTCCTCAATTTTGAAATAAATCTGTATTGTTTTTTTCTTTTCTTTTGTAAGCTAGATGAGTCTATATTAATACACAAAACTCCCTGAAACTTGCCACTAGGGAGACCGTATAGATCAATCCAAAAAAAACTAGTATATGAACCCATAGAAATTTGGATTAGTTTAAAGTGTCTAACAATTTTCTATGACTAGACTATCTATGGATAGAGTATACATACTACTATGACAATGTTTGTAAAACTTGACTGTAATTATTAGAAAACAAAACAAGAGTGTAAATCATCATAATTCAAAGGATTGAGAAGGGAGCCACCCTTTTTGAATATCAATTAGGCCTTCATCCTATTCATCTAGCCTGGTGGGGTTGGATGAGGTTTCCTATGGAGTGGAAGTTTGGTTCACAACTATGACTAACGCTTGTTGGTCGATTGCTCTACTTGAGACCACTATCTCCAAATTGCATCGAATTCTTTTATGTATCAAGTTCAAATCCTTAATGATGGCTGATGTTGGTTTATATATGTGTATAGTTTATTATTATTGTATTATTTTCTTTTTTACTAACTTTAAATGAACCTATATATTTTTAAATTTTTTTATAGAATCATGGGATATATTTACAATCTCTTCAATAATACATTGTAACAAGAATGTAATGTATTCTTATTTATTAAAAACTTTCATATATTTTAAACATTTTTTATGAAGAGAATAAGGTACAAAATGTTGTTTTTATCTTTGAAATTGAAAGTATTGATTTTTTTTGGATTTTTTTTAATGAAGGAAATGTAATTTCAAAACATATGTAATAATACCATACCTCGTTAATTTGTGAAAATTGAATTTTGAAATTTCATTTTTAAGTTATTAAGTAATAATAAAACAACCATTTTTAAGTTATTAGTGGACTTGACTCCTTGTGGGGACAGGGCATGAAGTCTAAGTATCTATAGGTAATTTCAATGGTTCAGGCTCCCCAGGAAGTCTCCTAAAGAATCCATAGTTTGGAAAGCCCTTGTGGAAGCCTTTCTGTTGATTGGTCAGTGGATTGCTTGGCGAGTTGGTAATGGGTGCCGAATATGTATTGGTGAAGACCCGTGGGTAGGGGTAGGTGATGATTTCAAATTCTCTAAACCCCTCCTATGAGCCATTCGATCAACAAATATCTTGTTCCTTGCAAATGTCAGAGCCCAGGTCCTCGAGTTAGGAGGCAAAATGGGATGGAAATCGACCACATTCCTGGGCTTGGAAGGTGTCGAGGTGGAAGAGTGTATTAGGTGTATTAGAATCCTGGTCTCAAACTACATTATGTTGCACAACGATGAGGAAGATTCATTGTGTTGGTCTAAAAATTCCAAAATTGGAGAGTACACAACGAAACTTGGTTACAAAATCTAGATGGAAGATTGTCGTAGGGGAAAAAAATGGTGGTGGAAATTCTTGTGGAAAATTAATGCTCCCATAAAAAATAAGATCAATCTTTGGTTGGCCTTAAAGAATAAATTGCTTACCTGGGATGTTGGCATTAAGCAGGGGTGGATTGGACCAAATATGTGTTCCTTGTGTCAAATTAAGGAAGAATAAGTTTCTCACTTATTCATTTCATGTGTTTATGCAAAAAAGGTAATGAAGATAGTGCAATCCAAGCTCAAGCTCACGTCCCAATGGAACAAGACCAACCTGGAAGATTGCTTAAAGGGCTGGCTTGCGGACAAAGTTGTTAAAATGTTCCAAGGTATGCCAAGATTCTTTGTTTCTAGTATATGGTGGGCTCAAAATTCCAATATTTTCTGTGATTTAGTCATTCCTCCTGAAGTTACATCTAGTATAATCCTTAGACTATCCAATGAGTTTATGACGAACCTGAATGTTGGACTACGATTGTCGTTAGACCAAAACCTTGAAGCAATAGTTTCCACCACAATCGCTAGAGTTGGGATCCACGAGAGGGGTTAACCCATGTCTTGAAACTCGCGGGAAGCGTTGAACCCAATGTCCAATAATCTCCCCCCTAGCGCATGCTGGACAAATTTCGAACTCGAGACCTATTACTCTGATACCCCTTGTTCGACTACCATTTTTGTTAGACCAAAACCGGTCTAACCTGCAGGCGTTAGTCTCCGCCACAATAGTCAAAGTTAGGATCCATGAGAGGGCGTTAACTCATGTCGCAAAACTCATGGTAAGGATTGAACCCAATGTCCAACATTGAAAGTCAAAGACCCAAGGCTCCCATCTATGCCAAGGTGGACTTTGGAGTTCCTTGGGGCTTCTTTGACGGGGCACGCCAGGGCCACCCCCCTGTGTGTGGATTCAGGATAATCTTTTTCTTGAGTCATAATCATTATATACATATTTGATATGCTCCTAGAAATGGCACAAATAATAGGGTGGAATTTATCGCCCAAGACTCTACTGGAAATTGCAATAATGAAAAAAGTGAAGAAGCTATAGGTCATGGAAGATTCCAAAGTTGTCATTGATTAAACCAATTAGAAGTCTACTATGTCAAATGTAAAGCTTCAGTTTTCTCTTCGGAATATCAAATAGTCCATCAAGTCCTTTGAATGAATTTCTTTCAACCACATCCTTTGTGAAGTAAAGGTCACAGCCGATGAATTGTCAAAACAGGCCTTGTCTATTCCTATTGGTGCCACGGGACTCTATGAATTAGAGGAGACCTACTCCATGGAATTCCAATTCTAACACTCTTTTTCTCTGGAAATTTTTTGAAACCTGTGTAAGTTGATATAAAACAAGAAAATAAGTATAGAAAATGTATAGTCATATAGATGTAAATTTTGAACAGCAATGATAGGAAGTATAGACAGTCATGCTGGATTGTCAAATTTCAGTGTTGAAAGCTTTTTGGTTTGTGGTTTTTGGTATTTACAGCAGGATGTATAGACAGGAAGATACAGTTAGGAACATACTGAAGTGTTTTCCTATTTGAGAGTGGAACATGTATATTTCTCTATGGAATATAAAGATTTTTTTTCAAAGGTAAAATATATATATATATATATATATTGTTAATATTATTAAATGTTCTTTGTGAATTTTTCAAATAAAGTTTATTTGGTGAAAGGGTTTAATTAAACTTTCTTTCATTGAAATGAAGAATGATTATTTCCTTTGGATTTATGAAGAATGCTCAGGGAGACTTTATTGTCAGGCAAATGATATGTGTAGCTTTTCTATATAACTATTCACGGCACAATATATTGCTGTGTAAATGTTTGCAGGCACACTATATACTCATTGCGGGCACACTATATACTGATAGCAGGCAGGCACACTATATATGATTGCAGGCAGGCACACTATATACTGATTGCAGGCACACTATAGACTGCGTGTAGATCGAGTGGAAGATTAAAGTTTTGTTGATCAGAAGTCGGGTGAACTTCTCCGTCCGATTGTATTTTGAAATGGGTTTATTCAAGAATTGGCAATTGTTGATTATAAGGTTGCTTTGCTTCTTGGGATGGTTTTCCAGTTTTGCTTTAGCACAACTTGAATTGGGTGAAGGTCTAACCGCCGGATATGTAAATTTTCCTGCTCTTGGAGTTACTTTCATAGGTAATTTAGCGGTCTTTATTACAAGTTTAATAAGAGGAAGGCTGGATGCAGAAATTGGCGCGAGGGATGCCCTCGACATTCTGGCTAGTCCCAAACTCAAGAACATAAATGGGATTCAATATGGAAATGGACTGACCACGTGTACAGAAGAAGAAGCTACACTGATAATTTCTACGGAAGAAGGTCTTCAGACTGCTTCTACAGGAGGAGGATGTCTACAGGATTTCACACTGCTTCTAGGGAACGCCTTAAGAAAGTTCTTCAGACTGCATCTAAAGGTCTTCAGTTTTATTTTTCCTTCTATAGGCCTTCTGACAGCTTCTACAGAAGAAGGTCAACAGACCGCTTCCACTGAAAGAAAAGGTCTAAAGACTGTTTCTGTTGTAATGCTGTCATACGGCACACCCAATTTTTCCGTCAAGGATTTCATGAAAAACAATGCCCCTATTGTGGACTCCATCCTACTACACTTTCTTCCTCTCAGAGATATAAGAAACGATGCAGATGTCACGAAGGAACTCACTCCAGAAGTCATTTTAGAGAGGTGCCCTGAACATTCATGCAACTGCATTGTGTTCTGGACAGTAGAAGAGATCACGAGCATGCTTGCTCGCCGGATGCCTGGGACATTGAAACAACTCTCTAATCCCCTCTGCCTACTCCCATGTCTCACCTGCCACAGAAATGGCTGCCATGGCTGCAACCAGGAGGGACTGTTGCGTGTGGAGCAGTCTGATGAAGGATACAGATTGAGAGAGAGGGATTCCAAGGTGGAATGTGAAATTCTCGATGAAGTTAATGCCGGATCCATCCGCCCAGGGAAACATATTTGCATCTGCATTCCAATGAATGATGCCCGCTGTGATAACTGGACAGAGCTACTTGTAAGATCTTTGAGGTCTAAAGATGCGGGAGGCAGAGGAATTAGAGTCAAGGCTTCGGAAGCTATGGAAGGCTACTTGGCTGGAGGTAGAGGAGGCGCAAAAGAAAGTGTAAAATACAACATTCTCTCCTACATTCTGCCGAGGTTGACAGAAATATTATTCAACGGTCTATTAACTATATGTTTCGGAGTGGATGGCTTTTCTAGCTCTCTGATAGCGAGGAGGACAGTAAGAGACTATCTGGTGGACAGTAAAGGAAGTGGTCTCGCTGCCAATGCATTTCTAACCAAAGCTGTAGTCAAGTGTGGTGCCAATAACACCCGGGTTTGCCAAGTGCTCACCTTTAGAGAAAATTATCTGTGCATCAGATACTTGTCCCCACTTGTAGTGGGTTGTGTGAACTTGCTTTCCGGTATTTGTTGGGCTGTCCTTATTTCATATGAAGGTGGGCCTCAGAGTTCCCGGCCACCCTCTATGCCTGGAGTTGTAGTGATAAGCGCAGCCATTTTAATTGCTTACTTTATGGACGCGTCCGGCTTCAATTCCAGTTCTCACCGTTCTGGCAGATTCTTCCATGCCTTCGGTGGGCATATACGCGCCAGTATGATGGTTTTCTTAATTATAGCATTGACACCGATAATGGTTTAGACGAAGGAGATTAAATCATCTTCGTCCTTTTAGCAGGGCATTAAGGAATGTTCATTTTAAACGAAGGGCATCAAACGATCCTGGTTTGAATCTGTTTATTATGGTGCTATTTTTGGAGGCATTTGCGATTGCAATATTAATAGTATTAATACAATCGTCAATTGAAAGTGGTGAAAAGTATATTGGTAGATGGATATACGGTGCTCTTCAAGCACTGGTTTGGCTGAAGTGGGCAGCGGGCAGTTATATTCTCAATTTTGAGAAATCGCAAGAATTTTTGGGGGAAAGTCCTCACAGGGGGGGATTCTGGCTTTATGCTCAATGCTGTCCTCGCTGGAGTTCGTTTCGAGTGGGAGCTGTCGAAGCTGTGGCCATGGAAAGACAATCATTTATTTCCAAGGAAACTGGGACCATAAACTTATCAGTGGAATGTACATTTCGATTCACCTTCTGGGCAAGTGAACATCTCCAAAGTAATCTTCGATTGGCTAAATCATCAAGGCAAACTTCGAGCCAGCAATATTAAAGAACACTAATAGACCTAGTTATCACCTTCAAAGGAAACAGTTTTCACAGGGAGTCAAATGGAGAATTACTTACTTTACTTGGGACGGATTAACGGTGTTCTTTTCTGGTTTTTCTCCAGCTCCTCGGTGATTGATTAGTCTTCTTTCTTTTTTCTGAATTGGGTAAGAATCCAATGATTTCTTCTATTAGGTCCCTCATTTTTCGGACTGATCTCTTTCAAGATCTTTGTAATCAGGTTCCAGACAAGTTATTGTGCATCAAAGGATGTATAGGATGTATTGGACGGATCAGTCATTAGTGACTATGAAATACGGATTATGTAATTAAAATTATTCTCTAATATAATTTTGTCAAATTTTTTTATGAAAAAAAAAAGTGAATATCTCTGAAGTTACTATTAGTACTTAAATGAATAGAACCTGCTAAATCATGCTAAATCATTAGAGATAGTTTTTTTGTTTACGGCTATTAATATGCAGGGTGCTGCAGAATCTTTAAGACTGTGGCTGGTATATATACCGCCACTTGGTATATACGTTCAACGGTGTATATATCACTTGCCGCAGTTTTAAAGACTCTGCAGCGAGCTGCATATTGATCGCCTTTTGTTTACACTTTTTTGGATGAACAAGTGTGCATAGTTGGTGGACTTAGAATTATGTAATCGCTGTCATACTTCCTTCATCCTGTATACTGGATATGGGTGTCTTCCAATCAGTTAGATCAGGGACAATTGTAGGTTCATACTTTTGGACAAGTTATGTCACTGTTTTGAATACAATTATATATAATATAATGAGTAATTTTCTGTTGGAAAAGTAAACATTTTTTTTTAGCTATTTAAATGAAAGCATGTTTACATTGAATTTTTTTTACATGAAAATTTTTATAATAATTAGAGTTATTACAATGACTGACCTTATAGCCTTAGTTCCACTTTTAACCTTGTATTAATTTATGTTGACTTTAATTTTTTTTAACAATTCTAATGTTAAACATAATAAATACAAATTTTTATTTTTTAACATATAAAATAAAGTAGTTTTCTAACATTTAATTGATGAATAACTTTGAAGTGTTATTGAAAACTTCACTTCAATCAAAGTTTCAAATTAATTAATTAGAAACTTCAACTTAATGATAAAAAACGAAATTCCCCATCCTTCACTCGAATTAATTGAAGAATGAGTTGTTGGTGCGAGTTAAGGTAAATAATGGCCGCACTTATCTTCTCAGACCTCTCATAAACTTCAACCGCCATCGTGCTGCAGTTGAAAATTTGAAATTTGAAATTTAAAATTTAAACTAGCGCGCTTCAGGGAAAGAA
>ML792244.1:324341-348471 GCA_009831015.1 Picea engelmannii | reverse complement strand
TCAGGTTTTGCCCAATCTGCATGAAAAAACATGCATTTATAACGCCTTTTACCCCGCTGTCCATAAATCGATAGCAGGAAGTAATTAAAAAACAAAGAGGAATCACGACAATATTAAATCGACACGATCCGGATGTCTGCATGTGGTTCTGAAACCCCACGACAGGGTATCCCGTGAACATGAATTCATTGTTCTTCAATCCATTGGCCAAAGCGAGCTTGATAGCCACGATGCCATTTATTAAAAAACAAGTATAAAAAAGAAAGGTTGATAGCCACGATGCCATTTCTGCAAGGGATGCAAAATGAAATGCATTCGCATGCCGCTTCTTTCTCCAGACATTTGCATGCCGCCGCCACATACTGCCTCAGCCCGACCAGAGCGTGGCCTTTCCTATAGAACGCTTTGAGATTGCCGGAATCGATCCAAAGGGCCTTGTCGGAATCCTCCAATTCTTTCCCTGAAGTGCGCTAGTTTAAATTTTAAATTTCAAATTTCAAATTTTCAACTGCAGGACGATGGCGGTTGAAGTTTATGAGAGGTCTGAGAAGGTAAGTGCAGCCATTATTTACCTTAACTAGCACCAACAACTCATCGGAAATTTGGTGGCTCACATCGTCCGGCTGGATGGAGGATGCATGCATGGCATGCACTGACAGACGGATGCAGCACACTGCATGGTCATGCTGACCCCATACCATCCACAGACAGCGTAAACGGAAACGGAAGCTGAAGCGACCCACCCCACGATGTTAACAGAGCCGATAGATACCTTCGCCGAAGATGGGACGTTCGACGTTGGTCGGAATCCCAAATGCAACCGAGGAAAAAGTGACACTCAAGACACATTAATGAAAATGTCAGAGACACACACACGCAGCAGCAGAGAAAGTGACCACTGTAGAAATCCAGTCGGCCTGGGATTGCTTCTAGGAGTTAAAATCTATCAGTACAAATTTAAAATTTCAAAATTTTATTGTTATTGGTATGAATCTAAGATTATAAGGTTTATGTCCATCTAGGAGTTAAAATCTATCAGTACAAATTTAAAATTTCAAAATTTTATTATTATTGGTATGAATGAATCTAAAATTATAGGGTTTATGTCCATCTAATATCTGCATTTTATAATTTCATTAAAAAACCAAACACAATATATCTATTATTTTTATTGTTTTTTTTTTATTCACTATTTAAGGTTTACACACATTTCATTTTAAAAATAAAAATAATATATTTTGCATTCCCTGTCAACATTATTATTATATTCAACTAATGAATACCTTATTTAAAACCTCCTAAGATCTTTTTAACTACACAATTACCTATTATACAATTATTAACTATATACAATTATTCCTCTCCACTATCAAAACTCCAGATCTATCAAAATGTAAATTCATGATTAAAAAAAAATCATCTTCTCAATCTATATTGTGTTAATTTAGTTTTTGAATACAATCTCAAGATTTTTATTAGTAATAATACTAGTTTAAATTATTCTCCACTCCAAATCTATCCAAATCTATCAAAACTTGAGATTTATCAAAATGTAAATTCTCAAGATTTTTATTAGTAATAATACTAGTTTAAATTATTCTCCACTCCAAATCTATCAAAACTTGAGATTTATCAAAATGTAAATTCATGATTAAAAACAAATCCTATTCTCAATCTATATTGTGCCTCCAAACATTCGCATTGCAGCATACTTGTAGGCAAACATTTGTACATAAGTCGTGTCCTCATAAAACCCTAATGTCAACAACGAGAAGTTCTTTGGCTATTCCGTTCGTAGAGTTGTCCATAGAGTTGTCCGTAGAGCTGTCATGTCTGGCCTCGACATTATCCTCTCGCTCGGACGAGGGTGGCTCCATCAAGTTACATTTGTGCTCCATCAACTCGGATGCTCTAAGCACTGGCACTGCATCCAGTCGGCTCTTATTTCTTTCGCCCTACACATTAGCACCCTGTCTGACCCCGCCATGCCAAGGGAAAGAGACAGGGCATGGCGCGGCCCTGCCTGGTATAGTTTTGCTGCTAGACAGTGGAGGGTGCAGAGATTGGAGCACGCCCTGTCCATTGCCCGAACTCAACGACGGGAGAAGCCCAGAACGTCGCCAATGGCATACATTGAGGAGGTGATTCCAGAGGAACCTATCCAGGTTCCTTTGGAATCCCTCCTCTTCACAGTACCAGATAATTGACAACCCCCTAGCCATATCCCAGCAAGCACAAGTGCTTCATCCATTGTCCAGCAAGCACATGGAACCAGGGAAGAGGCCACCTACGTAATTGAGGAGGAATTCCTCCATTTGGACCCTGCGGACACAATTCAGACCAAGGACTCTGCAGCAGAGGAGCTCAAGGCGGTGGAGGCTATGGAAGCGACTTAGACGAACTCAGGCGAGGTGACGACGGTCTTAGACACGGAGGTAGAGGGCAGCCCAGTCTTGGCGCCTCCACCACTCTTGACACTCCCGGATTTTTTCCAAGTACCACCACCCTTCTTCCATCCAGAGCAACTCACGCTAGTCTTTGAGCTACGAAGCCAGATGGTTGACCAGATACATCGGGACACCCTCATGCACCAGCGAATTGACATGCTTTACAAAGCCTACTCGAATGCACCAGCAGCGGGCCAACGTTGTCCGACCTGCGCGAGGCCTTTCGTGCTCCAGCCCAGGGACGACGCCCTCAACGATGATCCGAGCAACACACCCTCGGGTGCAAAAGTGTAATCTCTTTGCTTTGGCTACCATGAGCATTCTCAGCTCGGCTCCTTGCACTGTTACAGTGCAGTTTTACAGTTATGTCTCTTTTTTCAATTGATAGTCTTTCTTAGTTGCTTAGCACAATTCTGCAAAGACTCGAATCCACCACCTACTCTGGTTTCTGTTTGACAGGGCAAATGGCGAATTGTTATTTTAAACAATGACATCACAGTCTGCCACATGTTCAGGTTTCCGCTAATTCAACAGAACAAATGAGACACTGTAGCCATATACCTTTTTTGTACCATAAAAGTTATATAATAGGAATTTCCTCTCTTTTTATTCACAAAAAAAATATTAACATTATGAGTTGAAAATGAAATGAATATTAATTTTAATACAATGAACTCACAAATAAAACAAATATTACAAAATCAAAATAAATGTTTACTATAATTTATATAAGGAAATTGATGTTTGAACAGATTTGAAAACACATTGAAATGAGTCAATTTATAAAAGTTTTGATCGAGAGAGGTTGACTTCGTTTTAAATTACCTTACGTTAAGGCCTACTACTCTTAAATAACGTCTAAACTTACTAAAATCATAATAAATTAAAAATATAAAAATAATGTTTTGAAAAATATTTATTATCATTTTCCCTGGTTTATTTCGTAAGTTTACACCATAAACATTATTATTTTCATTATAATTCATGTGTATATAAATTATATTAAAATATCATAAAATTAATCACAAATAAAACAATTATAATATCCGCGTTTGAAACTTATATTAGTATTTAATACTTATCCAAGTTCTTTAAAAGATTCAGCAATGTAAATAGATGGCATGAATATATCGGAAGATGTTGACTGTATACAAAGACTTGAGCGTACACAGACTTATGGAGCTTTATCGGAAGAGGACTCCTCGGAGGATAATCCAGCTGACAACTACTCTCCTTTGCGGGATCATCAAGACCTGGGAGATTTTACGGGTTTAAGAAAAGAGGAGAGCCCAGAACTGGCGCATACTACTTTCATTAATAAGCTAAAACTCTTATGCCCTTCGTTGTATAATTCATTTTCTGCTTGGGAGAGAGATCATTTAGATAGTTTTTTCCATACGGATTCGGTACATCAACCACAGGTTGGTAAAAAAATCGAGTTGGACACTGACCATTTGACTCCAGTCTTAGTTGATATCCGACCTGTGACCAATCTTGAGCCAGAACCTTTTCAAGAGTTGAGTTCACATGTCCTCCCCGTTTCCCTATCCGAGGAATATTCTTTAGTTGTTCCGGGTTATGGTGAACCTGCCACTAGCGATCATTCTCTAGATCGGATGATCTCTTCCTTAGTTCCCTCCTTTAGCGAGAACATAAGCTCCATCCCAATCCTGACTTACCTAGGGAAGGAGGTAGTGACCAAAACTAGCACTACGGGAATTCACAGTGATCCCTCGGGTGATGGGATTGCTACAAGGAAAGAACCGGTGTGGTTGCAGGTTTGGTTTTTGAATTATCTCCTATCGAAACCAGGAGTGGCTGTAAAAAGGCGGGAACCTTGGTTTCTTTACTTGCAAGACAGACTACTACTAATCTAGAACAAGGGGCGCTTAGAGGCATGAAAGCCCTTGCAAGGGAAAAATCATGATCCTTCTCTCCCTCAACATCTAAGGGGTGGGAGGCTCCCTAAAATTGGCCTCCACGAGAATACTTTTGGCTAAAACAAAACCTAATGTAATTTTCCTACAAGAAACAATGGTGACTGTGGAAAATGCAAGAAGCTTCTTGTACATGCTCAGACCCGAGTGGATGATTTGTGTAGTGAGCTATGGAGCTAAGTCCGGTGGGCTACTAGTGTCATTGGATCCCTTTTTCTTTGACTTAGTTCCGGTCCTAAGTTGTGGCGGCATTTTTTTGTCAAGTACTAGCTTAGCGAATAAAAGGAAGGTGTCACTCCTGAATGTGTATGGACCTTGTCAAGATCGCAAGAATTTATGGGAAAAAGTTGACGGAAGGGGTCTTTTAGCACTTGATGATTTGATAATGGCAGGAGACATGAACTTTGCGACAAATTCAGAGGAGGTTTGGGGAGAGTCAGTGCTGGCAGATCCTCTAGCAGGATTTTTTAAGGAGATTTTTTCAAAAAACAAATTGGTGGATGTGGCTCCTGCCGAGCTGGTCCCGACGTGGAAAAATGGTAGGTCTGGAATTGAAGGCATAGAAAAGAGATTAGATAGAATCTACATGGCGGAGGACCTTCTCACAACCTCTTGTATATATAGAGCATGGGTTGAATTTCCTTTTATATCTGATCACACCCTAGTTTTCCTTCAGCTAGGCGAAGGATTGTTTGCGGCAACCCATCCTTTCAAGCTAAATCCAGCTTGGTTACGAGATGTCTCCTTTGATACACTGGTTCGTAAGGTGTGGAGCGATGCAACACTACAACAAATAGAGGGAGCACAAAGAAGACTAGTATGGAAATTAACAACTCTGAAAGCCCGGGTGAAGGCCTGGTCAATGGAAAAACAGCTTCGGGAATGTTTAGAGATGGACAAAATTGAAGGAGGTTTAAATGATCTATTTCGACAAAAGGCGCAGGGATTACAGATTGAGGATTTTGAGCATCAAGTGAGGATTCTGGAGGTTGGGCACAAAAAATTGTTATTGGAGGAGGAAGAGAGATGGCGGCAGAAGAGTAGGGCTATATGGATCACAAGTGGAGATAAAAACACAAAGTTCTTTCATTGATTCGCCAGTTTCGGAAGAAATAAAAAACACATATGGGAGATTGAGGATGAAGCGGGCAGGATCCATTCGGATAAAGAGGCCATAAAGGATGAAGCTATCAATTATTTTAAATCTTTCTACCAGGATATAGGAACTAATAATATTGGTGATCAGGTTGCTACAATAAGGCTATTTCCTAGAATGGTATTGGAGGAGGAAGTCTTAAATCTAGAAAAGCCTTGTTCAAGGAAGGAAATTCTAGAGGTTCTGAAAGGCTTCTCAAAGGATAAAAGTCTTGGGCCAGATGGCTGGACTGTAGAATTTTTTCTACATTTCTTCGAGCTGGTTAGGTAGGATTTGCTCGATGTTGTGGAGGAGTCTAGAATAAGAGGCGAAGTAATAAAATAGATCAACTCAACTTTCATAGCTTTGATTCCTAAAGTTAATCTCCCCAATTCTTTCACTGATTTCCACCCAATCGCTCTATGCAATCTATGCTACAAGATCATTGCAAAAATTATAGCAAAGAGAATTCACCCTATTCTCTCTCGCGCTCTATCTGAGGAAAAACTGGGCTTCCTCAAGGGAAGGTAGATCTTAGACGCTATTGGCACAACACAGAAGTGTTTTCACAACATAAAGTAAAAAAAATCAAACAATTATACTAAAGCTAGATCTCAAGAAGGCATACGACTGCATAAACTGGGACTTTTTGAGGTTAATCCTTCTACAATGTGGCTTTGGGATGGAAACAAAAAACTGGATAATGGGTTGCGTAACTTCCACTGTTTATGCAATTCTGATCAATGGGGAGGCAACAAAATTCATATAGAGTAAAAGAGGACTTCGTCAGGGCTGCCCTTTGTTGCCCTTCCTCGTCATCCTCGTGATGGAAGGCCTAAGTATTATGCTAAAAAAAGGTTAAGCAGAGGGGGTGTTGACAAGGATAAAAGTATCTCGAATCATAAAGATTCTACACTTTCTTTTCATGGACAATGTGATTATTATGTCAAAATCCACGATATTCGAATGGATTGAGATCAGTAAAATTCTTAGTGTTTTATTTCGGGCATCGAGGCTGAGAATTAATGTGCAGAAATAGACCTTCCTTCACACTGGAGTTCAACAGGAAACTCTTGATGAGTTAAATGTTTTATTTAATTTTGATTTCAAATATCTATCGGAAGGCTTTAAATATTTGGGGTACTTCCTAAAACCAGATAGCTATAAAGCCGAGGACTGGCGGTGGATCATTTAAAAATTTGAATTTAGAATTAATCATTGGTATAACATGTTGCTATCTTTGGGAGGTCGGTATGTTTTGGTAAATGCAGTATTGGAGAGTCTACCGGTTTATTGGCTGACCTTAGCACACATTCCGCTGTCTGTTCTAAAAAAGATCCGTCAGATGGTTTTTTCCTTCCTGTGGTCTAGAAACAAGAAAAGTTGAAGATATCATTTGTGTAATTGAGAGACTGTCTCGAGGCCTAAACTTTATGGAGGATGGGGGTTTAGAAACATCTGTATCTTCTACAAGGCTCTGGAAACTAATACTTTGTGGAGAGTATTGATGAAGAAAGGAATATGGAACCGGGTGATAAAAGACAAATATTTTCCTTACAAATAGGTTCCTACATGGTTAAGATCAACCTCAGCGGTCCTGGCTTATGGATCACATACCTGGAAAAACTTGATTAATTCTTTACCACTTGTATTACAATGGCCGGCATGGAATCTGGGCTCAAGACATTCTATCATTATTGGGAGAGATGTCATCCTGGGATTGGGGAAGGAATCTTTTTTATCAAAAGATTTAGTTGATAATATGAACCAAAAAAATGTTCACCTGCTATATCAAGTGAGTTGTGATGTCATGCAGGGAACAATCCGCTCAACCTAGTTAGACTGTGCAGCTTTGGGGCTCGAGGGAGACTTAGCATCTGAATGGGAAAAGTACCAAAATCTTTTGATAAGCTCAGGAATTCATCTTCAGGATCACCCAGATGTTTTATTATGGACGAGAGGTGATAATTCAGGACAACTAACTGTCAAAAATGTTTACAATGCAGTTGCGACAAAACTATGAAAATTTGAAGTAGGTGGTTGAAGGAAAAAACTGTGGAAATTGGACTATCCTTTGAAAATTAAGTTATTTGCATGGTTGGTAGCTGAAAATAAAGTTCTAACCTGGATAAATCTTCAAAAAAGAGGCTGGGTGGGGCCAGGGATTTGCTTCCTATGCAAAGGTAAGAGGGAGTCTAGTAAGCATCTCTTTGTCAATTGTTCTTTCACTATTTCAATATGGAATAGGGTAAAATATGTGCTTAAATTCATGAATGGATGGAATGGTCTTTCAGTGAATGAGTTCTTCGAAAATTGGGCAAAAAAGAATTTTGATTTTCCTACTTTGTCTGCCTTCTTATGCTGGTTTATTTGGCTTGAAAGAAACTTGACAATATTTGAGGCAAGTTCTCCTTCAATACAGAAGATAGATTTCAAAGCTATTGGTGCAACGAGAAACTATGGATTCAAGGAAAAAGAATCTCTTCCTCGAATTGCACTTGTGCATATTCTAGAAGACAGAGCCATTGGATAGTTCGATGGGGCAACACAACAATTTGGTGAACAAAGTGGGGCAGGAGGTTTGATAAAGATCAATAGTAACACTTGAATTATGTGAACTCTAAATTGTGGTTGAGGAACAAACACCAGGGAAAAACTAATGGGTGCCTGGGCCTCTCTAATTTTGGTTGTAAGATTGTCAATTCTAGATTTACTTTTGCTAGGGGATTTTAAGATAGTTATTGAGTGGCTTAATCAGAAAGGAGCTCTCCAGGTTGTATCCCTAGAAAGTTGGAAGGAAATGATTAAAGACACCCTCATTTATTTCAGGAATATAACATTTGCACACATTTTCAGAGAAGAGAATCCAGACACAAACATATTATCTAAAGTGGCTTTAACTAATCTTCCTGGAAGCATAGCTTACAACCAATGGGAGGATGGTCATGAGGGGCCCACTCTATACTTAAATATGTTTTAATTGTTTTAGAGGGAGTAATTTTTTTGAAGTCTAGTAAAAGTTTGTTGGTCTCTTTAGCTATAGTATGCAATAAAGTATGAGGATCAATACTTCTATTTTTGAAGTTTGTCCTCTTCCAGTTATGTAGGGGATGTTGCCTATATTATAAGTTTTCCAATTTGAACTCAGTATTAGTTATGTATAGTGCCATAATAGCAAAAGATCAAAAGGAGATTAGATGTAGGGAAACTTTTTATATTTTTATGAATATAAAAGAGAAATTTATTGTGGAAAATATAAAGACTTGAGCATAATTCTTTTATGCAAAGTGACATGTATGAATAAAATGTCATTTAACGAACATAAGATGTTTCTTAAAGGTGCCTTCTAAATGTGATTACAACATATTAAAATATTCCATATTACTCTTTCTATATAAATACAACTCCAGGAGTAGTTCGTTTCCACTTTCCATTGAATCATTACAAATTAAACATATAATTTAATGATTTCAAGATATTCCTTTTTTATTACGCTGAAAGGCGTATACCTATTGGCAATGGGCACAATTAATCATCTTTTAATTTAAAATTCTAATATGATGGCTAACAATTAAAGATGTTGGAATATTCTTAGTCGTCCTCCCAAATCAATGAATATGATTTACTTTTCATAATCTCCTTGTATTTTTGAATGCATCCGTTAACCTGTTTACTTTTTAACATTTACCTAATCATATTAAGAAATTACTATAGCACTATATGATTGCCACGTTTAAATGATTAACGTTTAACATTACCACGTTTAGATTATTAACCACGGATTTCCTCACCTGTCCCTGCGTTTTCCTCGTGCGTTTTAGCAGTCTGCACGTTTCATATGCCTTTCGACATTCATCAGTCACAATTATGTGACTGTGCTAGTTTAAATATAACTATATATTTTATTTGACGCTGTAATAACTTGTTTATTTAAAAAAAAATTACGGTTATTTAAAAAGAATTAAGTGGCTTGAAATAACTTGTATGTGGTTGTATGTGGATTGTAATAGGAAGATTTTCACTCTCTTCATATATTTTTAAATTTTATATAATTAATTTGTTTATTTATATTTAAGGAAGACTAGTTTTTATTCAAATTAAAGTAGTTATAAATTTTATTACAAAACCAAAAAACAATTTTAGTCTGTATTAACCAAACAACCAATATCCAATTAAATAATCTCTAAGACATGTGTTTTAAGATAGTATTTCCTTTATATAAAAGAAAAATGAGATTTTTTTTTTCCATTTTAAACAAAGTAACAATGATGCCCCAGGGGTGAAGGGTAGTGGATGATGGAGTGTACTATTAAGGAACTCCATTATGTGAAGTCACGGGTTTGAAAGCCCGACTTACCTTGTGTATTGCTTATGGGGCATGGTGGGCACACATTGTTGAAAGACTAGTTGTTGATTCTACCAGTCACAAAAAAAATATGATGATGATGATAAGAAAGATGATTAACTTCCATTTAAAGGACTAAATTTGGTCTATTGGACCTTAAGAAGGTAAGCAACTCCTTGGATTTTTTTAGAATTGTATTTCTATGCTCGAAGAATTTTTTTAGAATTTTATTTCTATGCTTGAAGAATGTTCCAATATCATCATAGTTTTGTTTAGTTAGAAGGTTAGGAAGGTTGGTATTGTGACAAATATTTTGAAATTGAGATCTAATCTAGGTATATGCTAGACATTGTAAGAGAAAATGATTTTCATCTTCAACCCTCTTAGTGTCACAAATATCACAAATTCTTTAGCCCATTACATTTTGGGAATTGTTCAATGCCCAATTTCACCATGGAGCTTATGAGAATTTGTGCTTACTTTAGAAAATGTTGGTTTTCTTCTTGACACTAGTAAAAAATAAGAGATACTTTTGATGTTTTAGATTAGGTTTAATCGCCTCCTTATAATAGCTTAATTTTATTTTACCCTCTAACTCTTTATTCCACCACAATTTCTCCTTAAATTTAGATGTAATAATATTTTTAATATTATCCCTATTCTATAGTATGATACCTTCTTTTATTTCCCAATGGTTTAGCCAAGACTGGGCATCCTTATGTCATCCTTGCTTGAGTCAAAGGTGGTTTTGGCTGAAGTTCAAAGCAATTTTGTGAAGCCTCTTGTCTTCTATGTTGTTTAACTTGTTATGGTGCATTAGACACCTAGTCATAGTCGAGATCTCAATGGGGGAAAGACGCTCTTTTATGAGGAGGATATGATAGGGTGTATTGTCTTTAATTTCGAGATTATAAGTTATAAAATTCTTTTGGATTTTCTCTATCTTTCTCCAAGACTCTCTAAATATACTGCATCCCCAAACTTCACATCCATATAAAATAACAGGAGCAAGAGTCTAAAAGAAGAGTTTTTTCTTATCCCATATCCAAAGCTCAGTTGATTTACACTTGTTTTCAAGCCCATAACAAGCTTTACACCCTCCATTTATCATTTTATCAATTCAAAGTTTGTGATGTGTTAGAACTAGGAATCACACTCAGACTGTAATGAGGATAAGCCCAATACCCATCAGTTTATACAGTAAATGTAAATGATTTTTACGGGGGTCAAATGGATAAGACTAGAGATAATAACGTTCTAACTCAGAAAATCTGGGCTGGCATGCACAAGTAATTGAGGTCTTGTATCAACTTTAGTCAGTAAGTTGGAGTAAAGGTGAATAGGAGGAATACTTTGGTGAGAAAGTGTAGAGGTTTGCTATGGACATCAGGTCTTCCAGCAGCCTAAGGAGGAAAAAAATCAAACACAAGATCCTCTTGAATTCAAATTTTCAAGGAAATTGAAAGACATTATAACAACATTATAATCAAACATTCATCATAATACAATTATAACAATCCATGTGAATCAGTCAATCATGAATTCTCTTAGTATCAGAGGAAAATAAGATGGAGCAAGAAAGTTGACTTAGATTGACCAAGATGTCTCAAAAACAAATACATAACCAGAGAACCAGTGTTCTTCATCAAAATATTACAGTAAGGGAGCCTAGCTCAACCATCGACCCTTACAAAATATCAAAACTGCCTATATATAAGAAAAATTGTTGCAACCATCAAGAGTGTGATCAGATTACTGCATTCAAAGTTTTCAGTTGACGTCTGCTCTGTCAGACTGTGCAGACAATCTTTTGTTGTCATAAGCGAGCTCTTCTGTCTGGACCTTCTTTGTCAGACTGCACATGCAGCTCTTTGTCAGACGTGAGCTCAAATCTGCCAATCCTTTCTGGCTTTCCATTTATGTGCTGAGACAAGGTCTCAACCACCGCTCTCTTCTTAGTAATTGCCTTCATCGGGATCAGGATGAGGCCTGACACCCATAACTATTCTTAGACGGTGCCAACGACTTCTGCGAGTCAATTTTGACACATCGAGGTTATGCAAATCTTCTTCTGTGACCAATACAGGCGCAACATGTGGCGGGCCGATAGCGTATGCGCAGGGGTGACGTGGAGTGAAATGATTGGCACAAACTTGCATGGCACGATGAGTGAGCGATGGTCACGTGGAAGGAAGCGAAGGATGCTGGAGCTTTTCAGACCCCAAACATTTCATTTTTCTTGTGAAAATCATGGGCAGAATGCCACATGATTTATACCATAATGCTCCTGAGGGTAAACCTCAATTATGCTTTATTCCTATGAAATAGGTTGCAAATTCTGGTGTTAACATTTGGCTCTACAGGGGATGGCATGCTCCCTGTGAGCTTCCAAGAACAAGTAGTTCCAATGCCTTAGTTGTTGGGCTATGGAGTCATGCTTTGAAACATCATACTGAAGAAAACAGGCCGATAAGTACACTATTCTAAAAATGAAAGCAAACACACCTGCTCCTGAGGGAGCTTATTTATGTACAAAACCTAAGTTAACTGACTTTTACAAAATGCTAGGTGAAAGCAAACTTCCACCATAGCCATTCAAACTGTTTGATAACTGAATCCTTCGCTTCACTCCAAATGATCCATAAAATACAAGGAAAGTGTGACAACTGACTATTTTCATTCTTATGATCACCCATATTACCTTCAAATGATGATAAAAAGATCAAGCATGCATGCTCCAAATCATTTGAAAAGTGTAACTTTATGTTCTCATCGATAGGGTCATGAAACTGAAAGCAACACATGATTAACTTATGAAAGGTTTCCTTCACTGTTTCAAAGCTACTGACAGTTGGCTTGATGTCCTCTATAGGCACACTTGATTGAATGATAGCCACAGGCATCTGTGGGTCAAAAAGCTGCTTGCTGTGAACTGTAGGTACAAGTGGAAGAAGGCTGGACGTAGGAGGCTGTTGATTTACTTCTGACTGTGTATAAACAATCTCTTCACATGTCTCAAATAAGGGTTGCTCCTGGTCAAACTCTCGGGTTGTGTATTCTGTGACAAGGCCAACTTCTGCATCATCCTTACTGTCTTCATAGTGATCAAATATAAGATAAGATTGCTCCTCATCATCACTAGAATATCCATAAAAAATGGGTTGCCTTTCATTTCTATGATCAACCTTTAAAACAGTAATTTCATCAAGAATATAACTGTTAAAAATATTCATTTCAGGAATAGTAGTAATTGTTGCTTCTAGTTGTTCATACACATGATTTTCATCAAGACAGGGCTGCTCATGGATACCTGCGTCGAAGACAAAATTATCCACAATCTTTTCTTCATAGGGATAGCAGGTAAAAACTACCTTGTGTTCAGAGTTGAGATGATACTGACTTTGAATCCTGCCACAAGATGAGAGGTTCTCCTCTACTTCCTCAACATCCATGAATAACTATGATAAAGATGTATATTTCCTTTCTCTCAGGAGAAGGACAAGATTTGAATGTTGAGCCATGACATAGTACACCATGGCAACAGTCTCTGTGGGTCTGATCTCTACAGGCATACTATGATAAGCACTGTAAAAGATCCTATTGAAGACAATCAAGGCTTCCTCTTCCCCTCTCCTCAAGGCATTAAAATCATCCCATTAATGATCAAGGGACTTTTTCTTACCCCACCACTTAAAAAAAACATTGTATAGCTCAACCCAAGAACCAATGGAGTCATCTCCCAAACCCTTAAACCATACATCAACATCTCCTAACAAGGATTTGGAAAACAACCTCATGGTAACATCCTCATGAACTATCTCAAACTGATCTATAAAATTCTTGAAAGCCTCCTCATGCCTCTCAATTGTAACATGATCCTCTCTAGAGAAATGAGGAAAGTACTTAAATAAATAAAGAGGATAAGGATGAAGATGATACGGACTCTTTAAAAGTTTAAACAACTTGTCTCTGATTCTAGTTTGAAAACTAATGGATTGAATATGAGGCTTAACACACTGATGGCAAGGCTCAATAATAACAACAGAATGTGATGAGATTTGAGGAGGCCGTGGATCAGTTTCAACCTCCCCAAGGATGCAAGGGTGATTGAGTTCAAGAGGGGTTTCAATATGAAGCTCATCTTTATGAGTAGGCTGAGCTGAGGATATAATATCAACATCTACAACATAGGCAGAAAGCAGGTCTGCTTCTTCCAAGGATGGATATATAAAGGAAGGATGGTGATCAGCCGAATAAAAAAAGAAAAATATGATTCTCTTTATATGTGAAGGGAAAAACAAAAATGAGCTGATAAAGAACAACAAAAGTTCATGAAGAAAGCACATAAGATGATACCTAGTCATTCCCTTCATCTTTCTGTCAATTGGATCCTCCCTAGTGGAGTCTCTGATGTGGAGTTGCCAGGTAGATGATTACAATCAACTTTTGTATCCCTCTCTTTTCTACCATCAAGAGTTGGATCTATGTCGTTCTTCCCAGGGAGCTCTTCAATCTGCTCAAATCCGTCCCCGGCAACAACACCATTAATGTTAGCACTAGGAATCACCCTGAGACTGTAATGAGGATAAGCCCAATAACCATCATTTTATACAGTAAATGTAAATGATTTTCAAGGGGGTCAAATGGATAAGACTCGAGATAATAACGTTCTAACTCGGAAAATTTGGACTGACATGCACAAGCAATTGAGGTCTTGTATCAACTTCAGTCAGTAAGTTGGAGTAAAGGTGAATAGGAGGAAGACTTTGGTGAGAAAGTGTAGAGGTCTGCTATGGACATCAGGTCTTCCAGCAGCCTAAGGAGGAAAAAACTCAAACACAAGATCCTCTTGAATTCAAATTTTCAAGGAAACTGAAAGACATTATAACAACACTATAATCAAACATTCATCATAATATAGTTACAACAATCCATGTGAATCAGTCAATCATGAATTCTCTCAGTATTAGAGGCAAATAAGATGGAGCAAGAAAGCTGACTTAGATTAACCAATATGTCTCAAAAACAAATACATAACCATAGAACCAGTGTTCTTCATCAAAATATTACAAGAAGGGAGCCTAGCTCAACCATCGACCCTTACAAAATATCAAAACTACCTATATATAAGCATAATTGTTGCAACCATCAGGAGTGTGATCGGATTGTTGCATTCAAAGTTTTCAGTCGACATCTGCTCTGTCAGACTATGCAGACAATCTTCTGTTATCAGATGCAAGCTCTTCCTTCTGGACCTTCTCTGTCAGACTGCGCATGCAGCTCTCTGTCAGATGCGAGCTCAAATCTGTCAATCCTTTCTGGCTTTCCATTTATGTGCTGAGACGAGGTCTCAACCACCTCTCTCATTCTTAGTAACTGCCTTCATCGGGATCAGGACGAGGCCTGACACCCATAACTGTTCTTAGACGGTGCCAACGACTTCTGTGAGTCAATTTTGACGCCTCAAGGTTATGCAGATCTTCTTTTGTGACCAATACAGGCCCAGCAGGTGGCGGGCCGATAGCATTTGCGTAGGGGTGACGTGGAGTGAAATGCTTGGTGCAAACTTGCATAGCACGACGAGTGAGCGACGATCACGTGGAAGGAAGCGGAGGATGTTGGAGCTTTTCAGACCCCAAACATTTCATTTTTCCTGTGAAAATCATGGGCAGAATGCCACATGATTTATACCATAATGCTCCTAAGGGTAAACCTCAATTATGCTTGATTCCTATGAAATAGGTTGCAAATTCTGGTGTTAACATGATGGATATCTATTCCTAGATATTTGTAGGAAAGCACTTCCTCCTAATTGTTGTTGTCATATAAGAAAGTTTTGTATGTGATCTTTTTGGATTTAATTATCATAACCTTTGTTTTGTCAGTGATACCCATATTCGAGCAGAAATAGTTAAGAATTCTTAGTTGTATACCAAAATAATGAAGATTCCTCACCATAAAAACAAAATCATAAGATCATGAAGATTCCTCACCATAAAAACAATATCATCCCTTTACAATGATGACTATATAATAAAATAATTAAAATAAAATATAATTTAATTTATTAACTTTTTATTTATATATTTTCATACGGTTTAATAGTAAAAAAATATAATATTATTATTAATATTTGAAAGTCACGATAAAAAAATCTGTTAACACATTTTATAATAGTGTAGAACACTTTAAAGTAAAATATAATTTAATTTATTAACTTTTTATTTATATATTTTCATACGGTTTAATAGTAAAAAAAATATAATATTATTATTAATATTTGAAAGTCACGATAAAAAAATCTGTTAACACTTTTTATAATAGTGTAGAACACTGGAATATATCCTTTAGGCAGCATAACTCGAGTGATTATTTACCTTTGATTTGTTTAAGTGCCCAAGAGACTCAACACGATTATTTTTTTTTGGCTTTATGTTTTAATATTATAATTGAACTTTTTAAGTGGATTACATTAGATTTAAGTTTACATAGAAGTGTAAATTTGAAAATTAAATTTAATATTATTTATTTTCTTTTATGTATGGATATTTTTTTTAAATATTCTTACACATAATTGAAGGTTTTTTGTTTTTTCAAGAGAGAATGTTACAAAATTTTATAACAAAAGTTCACATATTATAGTATTGGTTTTTTTAATAAAGGACTATTAATATAGTTTTTTTATGAATGGATGTTTGTACAAATTAAAATGGTAATTAAAAATTATAAATTTCTTAAAATAATTCTAGTAAGCTTTTATAAAATGTCAATGGTTATATTTAAGTTAGTTTATGAATATCAAAGCAAAATGTTATAGCATTATTTTTCTAATGGTGAGGGAGTGCGATGTTAAGGTATTATGTAAGTGAAGTTACCAGTTTGAAACCTTCAGGGACACCTCAAATCTAGTCATGTTAAGGGTTGGTGTGGTCCAGTTCGAGTGCGATCCCCAGGTGATTTTGACGGCTTAGATGGCCCTGGATCGTGGCATCTCAACCATAAGCCAATCCCACAAGTCAGAGATATTTAGGTAACAAAAAAAAATAAAAAATTAGCCACTATGTTTATTGTTTAAAAAACAAGTTAGAGATTTCAATCTTTTGAGTATATATATATATATATGGTTCGTTTTGGATGACTATATTGATATATATATTTCTAATACATTTTGAAACACTATAGCGATATAAAAAATGTTGGTGTTTTGGTGAAATAAAAAATTATAAAAATCTTCATCAAATAATTAGTAACAAATTAATACAATTTCCATTTCTAATAGTACACTAAAAGACATATTTATATAATAATTATTCATACATTTGGTTTATGAGCCTCATACCATGGCACAACCTTACAACATGTTATATGATATAGCTTATTTGTTCATATAGAAGGAGTAAACGAGATTTCTATCATAGTTAAAGATTAAATCATGGACCATGGTTTGACAAAAAAACAATGGATCTTAGGCCCAAGCCATGGTCTAAGGTTGAAATCCATGGGGCTTAGGGGCCATGCACAAGGCCTTGTACAACTACACAAGCCATGCACATGGAATCGTTGACATGTTAGCAGGATATGGTCCCCATTTTAAGGTTTGACACACCTAAATGACTATAGGGTCATTTAGGTTTGAACCAAGATTGGATAGTTCCAAAGCCTCTTCATTTGAGGATATATCCAAGGAAGGAACAACACACATTGAATACTTAGGAAGACACCTAGCCTTAGTAAGACACCTAAAATTCTTATTGATTTATAAAACATAAACATAAAGATGAACAAAAATCATGGTGGTTGTTGGCTTCTTCCTGTCGAATGTTGGATAGATGGGAGTTATGATTTCCCAGGTCCATCTCTTCCATTATTTGATGGATAATGTCTTCCTCCTCTAAATCTTCTTGGACTGAATTCACTAACACCGTATGGTTGGAGGCAGCAAAATGAGATCCTTTGCTGAGATTGTTAACCATGTTTGTTAGGAAACATTCAACCTCTAAAACATTAATTTGGTTATTGTGTTGGACCAAAGTGTTCATAATCATTGCATTCTGAGAGTTGCATTGATGCTCATTTTCATGGACTTTGGAAGTCATAGAAAAAATAGTGAGGTTTTATTACTTTGGATGGATTCCTCATGCCTTCTAAAAACCATGCGAAATTTTTGAGCTTCCTGGTAATCCATGGAAAATTCACATAGAGAAGGACCACACTACTAGTCCCAATACAAGTGCTTGATTTTAACTAATAGGCGACAAAAATGCCACCTAGAGAAAATTGGCCAAAGAAAACCCAAATTCTTGAGCATAAGAGGGTCCATTCCAATGTACCAGAGACCAAACAATAAGGGGGCAAGAGCACCAAATGTCCACAGCTCATGGACACCAAAGGAAAAAACTCTAGAGTGACAATCATCAAATAGAAATCAAACTTGCATAAAAAACAAAAATACCAAAAACCCATCGGATTTCCAAATGATAGAACATAGAGATGAGAATGTGTTGAATCTTCATTGAAGCTCTTTCACCAAACAAAAGTTCCAATACACAATCTAGAGGCTAAAGGAAATTTCTACCAAATAAAATGTCCAATTTAGAATATCATTCCTCCAAGTTGTGTTGCTTGATCCTCCCACACAAGTCTCCATTATCCCACCTTTCCCCTGATAAATTGCACATGATGGTTAAAGACATTGGCTAGGGGTTATTTCATGCATGTGTGAAGTGGGGGGTAGGTCCTTTCATATCTTGGTCCCTTGGTCGAGATCGAATGATGGTGATGCCATGACATATGTTTTTTAATTGTGATGTAACATGCCTTCATGATCACTAGCCTATAAGGATTAAAGAATGTCTTGTTGCTGCATACCCCCATTTTTCTAGAGAACCCTCAACTTGAGCTATATTTCCTCATTGGCTAGAGAGTTAGCCAAGTGATTATGCTCTCTTAGAAACTCACCGAACGAGACCTTTTGAAGTTTGCAAACTTCCCTTTAAATTCGAGCTCTAATAGATGCTAATTTTCTATTGAAATGAATCACTTTTGAGATCAACAAGTTGATCATGGTTATACTTGAGTCACTAATAATGATCGATGTCTTTTTTGTATTTTCATTTTCTAGAGAGGACCCTAATTTTCATTTTCTAGGGATAACATTTCTTTTTAATTGATTTGCTTTCATCGATGGAAATAAAGAGATTCCCCTACGGAATGATGCGATTTAAATATGCTATCCAAAGCGTTAAAATGTTGTAATAAGGAAGCGAAGAAAGAGATATATATGGCATCTAAGTACTCAAAGTTGGGAGAACATCTCTTTCTGACTTGATTTTCTTTCATCGATGGAAATAAAGATATTGCCCTACGGAATGATGTGATTTAAATATGGTATCCAAAGCGTTAAAATGTTGTAATAAGGAAGCTAAGAAAGAGATATATTTCATTACGTAATGCACTATGACGTCATTTATATTTTTTCACTTTTTTTTGTGGGAGAACTCTCGTAATATGTGTAGCTTTTCTATATAACTGTTTGCAGGCACAATATATTTCTGTGTAAATGTTTGCAGGCACACTATATACTCATTGCGGGCACACTATAGACTGCGTGTAGATCGAGTGGAAGATTAAAGTTTTGCTGGTCAGAAGTCGGGTAAACTTCTCCGTCCGATTGTATTTTGAAATGGGTTTATTCAACAATTGGCAATTGTTGATTATAAGGTTGCTTTGCTTCTTGGGATGGTTTTCCACTTTTGCTTTAGCACAACTTGAATTGGGTGAAGGTGTAACTGCCGGATATGTAGAATTTCATACTCTTGGAGTTACTTTCATAGGTAATTTAGCGGTCTTTATTACAAGTTTAATAAGAGGAAGGCTGGATGCAGAGATTGGTGCGAGGGATGCCCTCGACATTCTTCTAACCTGTCCCAAACTGAAGAACATAAATGGGGTTAAATATGGAAATGGACTGACCACGTGTACAGAAGAAGAACCTACACAGACTGCTTCTACAGAAGGAGGCCTTCCTACAGAAGAACGGACGACGCAGGCTGCATCTACAGGAGGTCTTCATACGGAAGAAGAGGTTACACAGACTGCCTCTACAGAAGGAGGTCTTCATACGGAAGAAGAAGCGCCACAGACTGCTTCTACAAGAGGAGGATGTCTACACTATTTCAGACTGCTACAGAACGTCTTCGGAAAGTTATTCCACAAAGAAGAAGGCCTTCTGCCCGCTTCCACTGAAAGAAAAGGTCTAAAGACTGCTTCTGTTGTAATGCTGTCATACGGCAAACCCAATTTGTCCATCACGGATTTCATGAGATACAATGACCCTTTTGTGGAGTTCATCCTACTACACTTTCTTCCTCTCAGAGATATAAGAAACGATGCAGATGTCACGGCGGAACTCACTCCAGAAGTCATTTTAGAGAGTTGCCCTGAACATTCATGCAACTGCATTGTGTTCTGGACAGTAGAAGAGATCACGAACATGCTTGCTCTTCGGATGCCTGGGACATTGAAACCACTCTCTAATTCCCTCTGCCTACTCCCATGTCTCACCTGCCACAGAAATGGCTGCCATGGCTGCAACCAGGAGGGACTGTTGAATGTGGAGCAGTCTGATGAAGGATACAGCCCGAGAGAGAGGGATTCCAAGGTGGAATGTGAAATTCTCGATGACGTTAAAGCCGGATCCATCTGCCAAGGGAAACCTATTTGCATCTGCATTCCAATGAATGATGCCCGCTGTGATAAGTGGACAGAGCTACTGGTAAGATCTTTGAGGTCTAAAGATGCGGAAAGCAGAGGAGTTAGAGTCAAGGCTTCGGAAGCTATGGAAGGCTACTTGGCTGGAGGTAGAGGAGGCGCAAAAGGAAGTGTAAAATACAACATTTTCTCCTACATTCTGCCGAGGTTGACAGAAATATTTATCAACGTTGTATTAACTATATGTTTCAGAGTGGATGGCTTTTCTAGCTCTATGATAGCGAGGAGGACAGTAAGAGACTATCTGGTGGACAGTAAAGGAAGTGGTCTCGCTGCCAATGCATTTCTCACCAAAGCTGTAGTCAACTGTGGTGTCAATAACACCCGGGTTTGCCAAGTGCTCACCTTTAGAACAAATCTTCTGGGCATCAGATGCTTGTCCTTGATAGTGGGTTGTGTGAACTTGTTTTCCTTTATTGGTTGGGCTGTGCTTATTTCATCTATGCCTGGGAGTTCCCGACGACCCTCTAAGCCTGGAGTTGTAGTGATAATGGCAGCCATTTTAATTGCTTTCTTTATGGACGTGTCCTGCTTCACTTATCGTTCTCACCGTTCTGGGAGATCCACTTACAGTTCTCACCGTTCTGGGAGATTCTTACATGACCACCGAGGGCTTATATGGGCATTATTTATAGCATCGGTCTTAATTCTAGCATTGGCAGTATTTATATCATCGGCCTTATTTATATTATTGGTAGCGATGATGGCATTATTTCTATGGGTATTAGTTCATCCTCGGCGTTTTAGATGGGTATTAAGTCGTCTTCGTCGTCCTTTTAGAAGGGTATTAAACGATCCTGGTTTGAATCTGTTTATTACGCTGTTTACTATGGCGCTAGTTTTGGAGATATTTGCGTTGGAAACATTACTAATATTATTATCCCAAAGTAATAGTGGTAAAACGGATAATGGTAGATGGATATACGGTGCTCTTCAAGCACTGGTTTGGCTGAAGTGGGCAGCGGGCAGTTATATTCTCAATTTTGAGAAATCCCTAGAATTTTTGGGGGAAAGTCCTCACACGTGGGGAATTCTGGTACACTCTTCTGCCTTTATGCTCAATGCTGTCCTCGCTGGAGTTCGTTGCAAGTGGAAGCTGTCGAAGCTGTGGCCATGGAAGCACCATCATTTAGTTCCAAGGAAACTGGGACCATAAACTTATCAGTCGGAGGTACATTTCCATTCACCTTGAAGATCTCTGAAGCTATTATTAGTACTTAAATCATTAAATCATTAGAGATAGTTTTTTGTTTACAATTTTTGGATTATGTAATTGTTGTGATACTTCCTTCAGCCTGTATGTTGGATATGCGTGTCTTCCAATCAGTTATATCAGGGACAGTTGTAGGTTCATACTTTTGGACAAGTTATGTAACTGTTTTGTATACAATTATATATAATATAATGACTAATTTTTTTGTTGGAAAAGTAAAGTTTACTATTTTTAAATTACTAAAATTATAATTAATTTTGTTTTGAAAAATATTTATTCTCATTTTCCCTTGTTTATTTCATAAATTTATTTAATTTTAATATATTGTGTGTATATAAATTATATTAAAATATCATAAAATTAATCACAAATAAATAATAATAATTCATTTTTAGGGTTACAGTCAAGTGAGACATCTAATTGGTGTATAAGATCTTCTTAGTGTATACATATTCTACAGTCCTCTGGATTTGAACTTGTGACTTCATAAGAGGAAACGCATGTTCTTAACCATTAAACCCACTCAAATTGTATATCCGTCTTTAAAACCTATATTAATATTTAATACGTATCCAAGTTATTTAAAGATTCAGCCATGTAAATAGACGACTTGAATATATAAAGACTGCATATAAAAACTTGACCATAATTCTTTTACGCAAAGTGAGATGATTTAACGGACATAAGATGTTTCGTAAAGGTGCCTTCTAAATGTGAGTACAATATATTAAAATATTGAATGGTTCCTTCTCTCTATATTAAAATATTGAAAGGTGCCTTCTCTCTATATAAACACAACTTCAGGAGTGGTTCGTTTCCACTTTCCATTGAATCATTACAAATTAAACATATGATTTAATGATTTCAAGATATTCCTTTTTTATTTAAATATAATTATATATTTTCTCTGAAGCTGTAATAACTTGTTAATCCGTTAGATTTATTACGATTATTTAAAAAGAATTAAGTGGTTTAAAATAACTTCTATGTGGTTTGTAATAGGAAGATTTTCACTCTCTTCATATATTTTTAAATTTTATTTAATTAATTTGTTTATTTATATTTAAAGAAGACTAGTTTTTATTCAAATAAAAGTAGTTATAATTTTATTACAAAACCAAAAAACAATTTTAGTCCATATTAACAAAAATAAGATATGTTTTAAGACAGTCTATAAATAATCTCCAAGGCATATGTTTTAAGATAGTATTTCCTTTATATAAAAGAAAAATGAGAATTTTTTTTTCCATTTTAAACAAAGTAATGATGATACTCCATGGGTGTAGGGTAGTCGATGATGGAGTGTACTATTAAGGAACTCCATTATGTGAAGTCACTACTTATCTTGTCTGTTGCTTATGGGGCATGGTGGACACACATTGTTGAAAGACTAGTTGTTGAAAAAATATGATGATGATGAGAAAGATGATTAACTTCCATTTAAAGGATTAAATTTGGTCTATTGGACCTTAAGAAGGTAAGCAATTACTTGGATTTTTTTAGAATTTTATTTCTATGCTGGAAGAATTTTCTTAGAATTTTATTTCTATGCTCGAAGAATGTTCCAATATCATCATAGTTTTGTTGAGTTAGAAGGTTAGGAAGGTTGGTATTGTGACAAATGTTTTGAAATTGAGATCTAATCTAGGTATATGCTAGACATTGTAAGAGAAAATGCGTTTCATCTTCAACCCTCTTAGTGTCACAAATATGACAGATTCTTTAGCCCATTGCATTTTGGGAATTGTTCAATGCCCAATTTCACCATGGAGCTTATGAGATTTTTTTTTTTTTTTTTTTNNNTGTATGAATGGATGTTTGTACAAATTAAAATGGTAATAAAAATTTGCAAATTTCTTAAACTAATTCTAGTAAGCTTTTGCAAAATGTCAATGGTTATATTTAAATTAGTTCGAATATCAAAGAAAAATGTTATAGTAATATTCTTCTATGTAATTTAGTCACTATGTTGTCTTTATGGTGTAGAGCAGTTGGTGAGGGAATGTGTTGTTAAGGCACTCCGTAAGTGAAGTTACTTGTTCGAAATCTCTAGGGACACCTCAAATCCAGTCATGTTAAGGGTTGGTGTGGTCCAAGCCAGATGCGATCCCTAGGTGATTTTGACGGATTAGATGCCCTTGGGTCGTGGCATCTCAGCCATAGGCCAATCCCACAAGTCAGAAATATTTAGGTAACAAAAAAAAAATAGCCACTATGTTTATTGTTTAAAAAACAAGTTAGAGATTTCAATCTTTTGAGAGTATATATATATATATATATATA
>ML792244.1:260860-324297 GCA_009831015.1 Picea engelmannii | reverse complement strand
TTTATGACTATATAAATACATATTTCTAACACATTTTGAGACACTATAGCGATATAAAAAATGTTGGTGTTTTGGTGAAATAAAAAATTATAAAATCTTTCTCAAATAATTATTAACAAATTAATATAATTTCCATTTCTAATAGTACACTAAAACACATATTTATATAATAATTATTCATACATTTGGTTTATGAGCCTCATACCATGACACAACCTTACAACATGTTATATGATATATCTTATTCCTTCATATAGAAGGAGCAAAAGAGATTTCTATCATAGTTAAAGATGAAATCATGGACCATGGTTTGACAAAAAAAAAAAAAAAACAATGGATCTTAGGCCCAAGCCATGGTCCAAGGTTGAAATCCAAACTTTTAAAGAATAACACTTGCCTATGGGGCTCAGGGGCCATGCACAAGGACTTGTACAACCACACAAGCCATGCATAGGGAATCATTGACATGTTAGCAGGATATGGTCCCCATTTTCAGGTTTGGCACACCTAAATGACTATAGGGTTTCATGCAATGATTTCAAGTTGAAAAGTAAGGCCTTGTGCCATACAATTTATCTTTAGAGATCATGTTCTATGCATGGTGTCCCACACAACCACATAATATATGCATATGAAGTGTTTGACATATTAATGGGATATGGTACCCATTTCAAAATTTAGCATGCAAGGGATGGTTCTAAGGGATTAGGAAATGGTTCAAGACCAAAATATATGACATTAAGTCATAACATTTCCCTTTATGTCTCATGGGTGATGCACGAGGCCCTGAACCACCTCAAAGGCCTTACGTAGGGAATCAATTTTCTGTGAGTGGGATATGGGCCTAAACATTTGTGTCTTAGGCCATAAAGTTGTCTATAGGGTTCATGGGTAACGTGCAGATCCTCATGCCACCAGATAGGCACTATATAGGGAATTTTGGTATGTGAGGGAGATATCATAGCCATTTTGAGGTTTGGCATACCAAATATGGTTCTCACAACTCATGCCATATTCTAGGGTTAAAGAAACTAAAGTCTTAGGCCATACCTTTTACCTACATGGTTGATAGGCCATAAGCAAGGCCCAAGCAAGACTTGCATAAGGAATGTTTGGTATGTGAGTGAGATATTGTTGCAATTATGAGTTTTAAAACACTATTCATGGTTCCCAATGTTAGTGCCATGGTCTAAGAAAAAAATCAAAGGTTTTATTCCATGTCATTTGTTTTTAGGGTTGATGGTCATGCATGAGCCTCAAGGATAAAAATAATCCCTACAAAAGGAATAATTGGTATACAATTGATAAATATTTTCATATAATACTACTAATTTTGTTGAGTCAAATATATCCCATTGCTACTCTTTAATTATTTGTTGGTGACCATTTAGTATTTTGAAGACAAAATATGGTTTTTATGGTCCATGACCAAAATCTAGGGTTATAGGCCATAACATTTTTCTACGAGGTGGATGGTCCATGTGCATGACCCAAGGCCATCGCACAAGCCTTGTGTAAGGAATATTTGGCCCACGGGAAAAATATAGTGGCATTTAGAGGTTTAGCATACTATTGATGGTTCTTGAGACCCATTCATTATCCTCATCACCCAATTGGGGCCTTGATCCATCACATGGATATGGTGGACATTTAGATATTTACACTACTAGGGATGGTTCTTGACACCTATTACATAATTTTTTTTTGACATATAACAAGTGGGATGTGGTGGAAATACTGATATTTGCAACAATAGGGATCAATCTTAGTGTTTAGGGTGTGGTTCAATGTCAAAAACCAAGGTTAACTAACTACCGATTTCATCTAATTTCATGGGATAGGAATGATCCAGATTGGATGACCATACAATTTTTCATCTATCTTGGTACTTTATGGGTGGAAAAAAATTGGAGGAATCAACTTGCAGGGCCATTTTAGTGGGAGGTCCTAGTTTTGAAAATTGGGGCCTAGAACCTTCCAGAGCCATTTTGAGGCATTAAACAACATTTTTGTGGGTTATAGTATTTGGAACTTGCACCACACTCTTAATGGTGTTATAAACTCCAAGACCTTTCCAGCTATGCATAAAGCATCCCAATTGGAGCTCATATGCAAAAGTTATGCCTCCTACAGGTTGACCTTCCTTGTTGACCAACATGGTATGAGTGGATACCACATTAGCCCCCATTACTCACACATATGGGGCTAGCCACATGTGGACATTCAAGAATATTCTAGAAGGTCTAAACCTAATCACTAATTGGGGGTTGATAAAGTCAAAACCCTAACTCTAGATGACAATCAGGCTATGTTAAATACTAGGTCGCTAGGAGGAGAAAGGGTTCCATTCTTTGGTATTGTACTTGTTCCATATATGAGTAGGGAACTCAAGGAGTGGTATTTTGAGAGAATAATAGAGGTGGTAGGAGATTTTGTAGCAGTTGTTCAGGCCATAGTGTCAAATGAAAGTCCATAGTGAGTGCCTCTTTCTTTGTACTTGCTTTCCGTAAATGAAGAAAAGAGAGCAGAGCATAAGCCTCACATTCTATCTGTTTTTTCTCCCATATAGAGTTTCCAAGGATACATACTGTATTCAATTGTGTAGATGGTGTATATATTCTTTTTCTTCTTCTTTCATTTTCATATTCAGTTATTTCCATAAATCTGAGCAATAAGCTAGTAATTTAACTAATATGGGATCTAAGGAAATAAATTGCATAATCTAAGATTTCAGAATAGTTTAGGATCTATTATGATGAATTATTATAGCGAAATATCCATGGTATTTTACAAATGATATTGGTATCAAAGCAAGTTTCTTTGGGGTATTTGTGGAAAGTTGTAGGATCCAAGAATTGTCTTAAGAAGAAAGTCGTAGAACCTTAGCCATGGAAAATTAGTTCATTCACAATGACCCTCAAGATCCAACTGAAGAGATATTTGTGATACTAGAAGAGCAAGTCGTTGATATATCTCAAAATATGGCCCTCCTCATGGAGGCTCTATCAAGAAATATCATACCATTCAGGGAGGATGGAGGCTCTAAATCAGAGATCAGATCATAGGGGAAATCGAGAGAAAATGAATATCTAGAAAAAGAGTTGAGGAAAGATCCCAAGAAAGAGTAACCAAGTTCCAATTTCATTACCCATTCATAATATTTATTTAAAATGGAAGTGAAAGTGGATATCAAGTTGTACCAAGGTGATATTGATGCATTAAAGTTGCATCATTGGTTGCAACATTTAGAGGTCTATTTAAGTGTTCACAATATAGATGCAGAGCAAAAGATTTCATTTTCCTGACTAAAATTAGAGGGCCATGCATTAAACTAGTGGGAAAGCCACACATAAACACTTAGGTTGGAGGTTGATTTGATAAAATATAAGTGGGAGGATTTCAAAACCCTCATTAAATCCCATTTATACCTTATTGGGTATGTAGAGGACCAATGGATCCATTGGAACTAGTTTAGGAAAAGGCAGGGGAAGAGTCTGCAAGAATATACCATCGAATTCAGAAAGATGGCTAACATGTTGGATATCTCTCCAAAGAACCCATATGTACTCCTCAAGTATTTAGGGGTTCTACATATTCATTTGTGAAACCAAGTGATGCTCTTCAAGCCTAAAATAGTGGATGAGGCCTAATTGCACGCATAATATCTAGAAAATATAGGCCACAAGAAAGGGAATCCAATTGGTTCCAAGTAGAAAGAGCACCAAGATGCTTCCAAGGAGGGTAAGAAGAAGTGGGGAAAGAAAAGAAGATGATAGTCGTTACACATTAGTGCAAGGATCCAAGTAACCATCATAAGCATTGTAATATCTATGGTCAGAATGAAGAAAAGTGTTGGAAACAAAATCCAGATCTAAACCCTAAGAATTGCAAGAAGGATTCTGTTAGCACTGAGAGTCACCCTCAAATTGCAAGAGGATAAGCCCAATACCCATTAGAATTTTGGGTGGATGTTGGTTTTATGAGTGGAGGTCAAATGGACTAAACTAAGTACAAGAATGATTTTAACACAGAAACTGGACAAGCAATGCACAGGGAAGTGAGGTCCTCATTAAATTAAGTAAGTGATTTGAGTTGAAGTGTGGGAAGAAAGAAGACTTATTTAGAGAGGTGAACATGATTGCTATGGGCATCCAGCTTTCAAGCAGTTTGGTCAAGAAAAACTCAGGCTCGAGAGCACTCTCGACCTCAAGTTTCAGACACTGAAAAATGTCACAGCAACATAATAATCAAACCTACATTATCATGCAACTACAAAAACTCAACTAGATCCTCCATGCCCGAGCCTTTTAGCATGAGGGGAAATAAGGTAACAAGGAAGCTGACTAAAACTGGTCACAACACTACTTTAATCAAACCTACATTACAATAGAACCACAACCCTCGACTAGATCCTCCATGCTCGAGTGTTTCAACATAGTTTGGACAAAGTGATCAAAGAAGTTGAATTCTATTAATGAGAAAGTCTTAAGTTTGATACATAACCAAAGAACAGTTCTGACATAAAAAATTACATAGTAGGGAGCTCTTCTCAACCATTTGACGACCTTAACAAAAAATCAAAACTATCTATATATACTCAGATCAATCCACAACTACCAGGAGTGTGATCTGGCACTCTTAATCAAAGCTTTGCATCTGAGCAGTCCTCTATCAGACCGTGCATGTTTCCTCTTATCAGACGCAAACCAGGTTCAGTATGGTCCTGCAGAAAAATGACCATCGTTGTACCTTGTTGACAGTCCTGCCTCCTTAGCCATAACTTACAAGCCTTCCATTTATGGATTGAGCTGAGGTTTCAACTACTAGTCCCTGCTTCATTAATTGTATATTCATCGGGATTAGAGTGTGGCCAAACGACCCGCAGAATACCATCTATCGCAATTGGATTGGGTGATGAGTAAGAAGGCGACCACAACAATTAATCCTTGCTTGTTGGCTGACCCTTCCTCGGGATTGGAGCACAACATGATGACTATTGGGTGGCCACCTGTCAATATTAGATAGGGTATTGCATGTGCATGTGCATTTCGGGGCCGCGAAAAGAGGTTTGGACCCACGCCGCTTTCGGGCCTGAAACACACCCCTTTCCGCCATGTAGCCTCCAGCAAAAACCATGGTTTAGTTTTCGGCTCGCCCCTCGGGTTTTATCCTTTCCATAGATTGTGTCACCGAAAAGATCGACGACCGTTGATCTGATCATGACCCGAGATCTAGGCACGCCGGCTACTTTAGTGCCTTAGCAAAAATTTGTCCATATACCAACCTTGGAGTCCCTCTAACTGCACTTAGAGATGGTGCCACATCGAACCTGTGCGGGGGAAATTTTCCATTGTAACTGCATTTTCCTACTTTATGTGTTGATGGCTATCACCTGCGAACTTGAACAACTGTATGTGATAACATATTCTAAAAAGAAGAAACTTCTAGTTATGGATTCAAGCAATCAGGTAGATAGTAGCTCATATGTGGATGGGAAGATTTCCTACACTCTAGTGTTGAAGGAGGTGAATCTGAGTAGCCTTCATCACATGGAAGAGAAGGATATGAAAAAACTCTTCTATATCAAGATCCAAGTCAATAATACCATGTTAGATGCTCTATTCAACTTTGGTTCATATGACAATCTCATAGTAGCTGATCTGGTCAGTAATCTTGGGTTGGAGGTTCATGATAATCCTAGCTCATATCCATTGGGGTGGGTAAATAATAATGAAGAGATCAAGGTCACCAAATAGTGTAAGATGAAATTTTTTGTAAGTGTATATTTTGTGTGGTGTAGTGTTTGGAAGTTCCTACATGTATATGAGGGATGTGATCTTCATGCAAAGAGAAAACCAGTACCGCTTGATCAAGATGGGAACTATTTCATCATAAATGCACATAAATATAAATTGAATATTTCACTGGTAAGTGCCAACCAAGAAAAAAAGTTGGTTAGTTCAAGTAAGAAGTATGTTTTGATTTTGTTACGAGAGAATCAATCGGGTGATGAATTGGTAAGAGTAAATGCATCCTTGTAAGGATGCACTAAAAAGTAGAAAGAATAGTTGGAGGAGTTGTTGTAAGCATACATAGGAGTGTTCTAGGAGTCTAAAGGATTGCCACTTAAGAGGAAAGTGGAGAATGAGATATATTTTTTTCCTGACTCCCCATTATCGAATATTGGGTTGTATAGACAGTCCATTTTGGAAACGGATGAAGTGAAGAAATAGTTGCAACAAATATTGGAGCAAGGAGTGATTCTACCAAGTAGTTCAACTTGTGGGTCACCTTTCATCATCATACCCAAGAATAATGGGACTTGGTGAATGTGTATTGACTACAGAGCTTTGAACAAGATTACACTCAAGAATATGTACCCTCTGCCTAGGATCGATGATTTTTTAGACTAGTTGCAACATGCCAAGTACTTCACCAAGTTGGATATCAAATTGGGATACCACCAAGTACATGTCAAAGAAGAAGAAACTCATAAGACCTCCTTCAATACAAGGAAAGGTTTGTATGAATTGTTGGTCATGCCATTTGGTTTATGTAATGCACATGTAATGAACCAACTACATTTATAAGATTGATGAATGATGTATTACACCCATATTTAGATTCATTTTTTATAGTGTATTTGGATGATGTATTGATTTATATATCTAAATGGGAGGAGCACATATCACATCTCACGTAGGTGTTAGAGAATCTAAAAAAGCACAAGCTACTAGCTAGACTTAATAAATGTGATTTTACTCTATTATCATTGGTGTATTTGGGGTATGTGATCATTGGAGGGGAGCTCAAGATATATCCTGCAAAGATGGAGGCCATCATAAAATGGCTATTTACTAATAATGTCATTGAAGTTAGGAGTTTTGTTGGGGCATCACTAATTTGAAATGGATATGGACTGAAGAATGGATAAGACTTAGTACCTGTAAAACAAATTGACAATCAACCAATATTATGTAAACCATGTAAAAACAAATGCAAGGTTAACGTTGAATAAGACAAATAAGGATGGAAGAGAAAAGTTGAAGAAAAATTATTAAAAGATGATGAAACAAATAGGAGACAAGGCTAAGGAAAAGGAATTGAAGAGCCATGGTTGTTAGCCTTCCCTTACCCCATAGATCTATTTTTTTCTTCACTCTATCTCATACTCAAAGGTATTTTTGGGCCAAGGAGGAGGAACAAATTGTATTAGAGATTGTCGAAAGGAGAATACTGAGTACCATTCGAAATTGGTTTTTCCCATTTGGGTTCCAGGGAAAAATAATTGTGTCCATTATGTGATTGATATTTGTGTCTATCATTCTAGATTTAATTTGTATGGGTACATGGTTCCTAGTTAAATTACATTCTTTGTCCATGGTGTGGAATATGATAAAGTATTCACTATGAGTTGCACCAATAGTTATTCTACTCGCTGTAATAAGGGATAAAAAATGATACCTCTGCTAACTATGTTCAGAAACTCATTTTCCATTAACAATTGGTGAGAGACAATAGATATAATTTGTCTACCATCCATTATCCATTCTACCCAAGTTGTGAGATCAATGGATGTGATAATCTAACTATTGGAAATTGTTGCCAAAAATGGTTTCTCCCTCGTGGGAGTCTCTCTCTCTTCAAGGGGAGAATCTTTCTTGTATAGCTAATCGAGTGTTGTTTTATTTTGTTGTTGGACCTTTTCCTTACCTGGGTGACTTGAACTTCATTTTCATAGGTGATTGAATTATTACTAGTCATTTCACTTCCCTTCAATTGGTCGACTTCCAACCCTGGTTGATTTGAATATTACTAGGTTTGTCATTTCTAGTGCTCTTACCTCTCTCTCTATTGGTATGTCACCATTCTTCCATCATGAGGGAAATATATCACACGAAAAAGAGTGGACACAATAGCTTTCATGTCATAGACATAATCTTGCCCATGGAGTAAATCGAAATCCAAGGGGTCCTGGACTACCATAGCATCAATAAAGACAATTTTACCTCCCAAAGTTACAGGAAACTGGGGAAGGATCCCTAAAGGGTGACTGGTTCTTCTATTAAAAGCGAACAGAGTCTGAGTAACCAGCACAAGTTGAGGATAACTGAAAGCTTGCCAAGCAATAGAGGATAAAATACTAATGGGCAAACCTTCATCTACCAGTGCATGAGGAACATCCCAACCACAAACCTGTACTGTAACTTTGAAAGGAATGTGAGAGGGAAGACGAGGTCCAGTTAGCACACCCCAATTAAAGAGGATGGCCTCATTACTTGGAGGGGGTTTCTTAGGAGAAGGAGGAATTCCCGCCACCATGGTAGATTTTGTATCAATGAGAAAAACGTGGGCATAATCGGGTTTATGCTCTAGCGGGAGAGTAGGATCGATTGATAATGACATCAAATCGGCCACTTGGGTTTCATTCTCCAAGGGGAGAATGGGGTCAATAGGTGGAAATGGATTGACTTCTTGGGTTGCACTCTCTAACGAGAGAGTGGGATCGACTGAATATGGGATCAGATCAACCACTTTGTCAACTGGTTCAACTAAGGACGTGACCATATTGACAACATGATCAATCAGAATGACCGATGAAGGGACCAGAGCAACCACTTTGGCACTCATTAGAAGAGGAGTGGGATTGACCATGTTAGCACTCTTTAGATGAAGGGTGAGACTGACCAATGAAGGGATTGGATCAGTCACTTGGGTTTCACTTTTCAGATGAAAAGTGGGGCTGATCAATGACGGTATTGGATCAACTACTTTGGTTAGTGGTTCAATCGAGGTTGAAACTAGATTGACCACCTGATCAACTAGACTGACTGAGGATGGAACCAGATTGACCATTCCATAAACTAATGACAGGTTGGGGGAAATCTTACGATAACTAGTTGGGAGTTGAATATTTTCCAAAAGAGAAGAAGCCTCGTCCATATGAAGACAAAGGTGAGAATAATGATCACCTTTGCATAACATACAAGAAAATTTGACAGTTGTCTTCTTCTTACCAACCTTAACGTCACTAGTTGACGGGGCATCACCAGCATGACCAGCAGGGGCCGATGATGTGGAGGAACACATTTCTAAGACCTTGGGAAGACCAGGGAAATCCCTCAGAAAGTGTTCACCCTTACAAAGATTGCAAGGGAATTTGGGTTTCAGATTCTTTGTTTTAATCTTGTTGACCTCATCAACACTCCCAGTACGATTAATAGTAGTTGGTTGTTTGGATCCAACATCTGATATAGTTGGAGGCTTGATCCCTTTCGGGTTCTTCTTCTTCTTCTTATCAACTTGACTACTTTCTTTAGAGCTTTCACTAGGAGAATAAGGAGAAAATGAAGGAGACTTAATGGGTGAAGAAGGCGAAAAGTAGACATGAGGTTGATGTGTGGGTGGTGTACTTACATTTGAAGTATTAGGTGTAGCTAAAACACTAGGAATATTTGAGATCACTGGAGTGGGGAACAACCAAACTGGTAACCCAATGGTGAGTCCCGAAATACTCGGTGTGGCAATGTACGGAGGACCAATGTTTCCAAAAGAAGGAAAGGTGAAAGGTTCCCTGGGACAAGGGGTTCCTCCATTGGTACTCCTAGGAGTTGATGCCATTAACACTAACTCAAACTAAGGTCCACTAAGTAAAGCAAACAACACACACTATGAATCTAAGAAGCAAACAATCAAACAAAACTTCCCATAATGAAACCACTAGTTGGTGATGAAATCCAACGTCGTGAGATCAATATAGGAAGGGACGGGGATAGATCAGGTGGATCAGTTACGTCGTGACCTTCTTAACAGACTTACGATTTGGTTCAAGCTTCCATGTAGTAAATGTGGATTTACCCTCCAAGGAGCCCGAGTGAGTTTGAACAACTTCTGTTCTAGGTACAGTGAGACTTTCCTTCATTGTCACCTTGTGTAAGACCCTGAATAATATGGCTACTAAGGTCACCAACTCCCAGTCATCCCCTAGGCGGGTACAATCGACAGTCTAGTCTGAACGTATGGGCAGGATAATAAGTCCAAAATCCTTCGAGAGAACTGGACCTTGTCTTCCCTCTCACATTCCTTTCAAGATTACAATACAGGTTTGTGGTCAGGACGTTCCTCATGTGCTGATAGATGAAGGTTCATCTGTCATTATTTTATCATCTATTTCTTGGAAAGCTTTCGGTTATCCTCAACTTCTGTCAGTTACTCAGACTCTGTTCGCTTTTAACAGAAGAACTAGTCACCCTTTAGGGATCCTTCCCCAGTTTCCTGTAACTTTGGGGGGAAAGTTGTCTTTATTGATGTTATGGTAGTCCAGGACCCCTTGGATTTCGATTTACTCGTTGAGCGAGATTATGTCTATGCCATGAAATCTATTGTGTCCACTTTTTTCCATGTGATATCTTTCCTTCACGATGGAAGAATGGTGACTATTGATCAAATTTCGTTCGTTGGCCCCGACTTGACCATAAACCCAATGAAATCCCTAAATAGGTCTTATATGCAGTCGGTATCACCCCTACCACATTTCAATTATGTGGCATTATCTCCCATGACTTCAACTTTTGATTATTTAGACCCGGTAGTTGACATGGTGATCTCTTTGGTAGGGATATATGAGCCTGATCTCCTTACCCCTTTCACGACCCTCGACATGTGTTCCTTCTAGAGCATGGTTCTTCCATCAAATGAAGATCTCTTGGAAGCCATGACCGAGTTTTGTCCCTTGACATGGTTTCCTTCCAGAGGATTATCATCTTGGAAGCCATGATCAAGAAGAGCCCACCAGCATAGTTTTTCTCTCTGTGGCAAGCTCGTTAAAAAATGAAACAAAAATATGGGGATTGAACCCGAAACCTTGAGAATGATTCTTTTCATGTGTCAAGCTTGTTAAAAAATGAAATAGTCACCTCTCCCTTGGAGTCGAGTCTTTTGTTAGGTCTCGTATTTGAACCTTCATTTCATCCACCTGTATCATTTTTCTCCATATAGTACAGAAATTGGTGACAACCTCAAAGTCGGTGAATGAAATGAAGCTTGGGGGAGCATGTCTCCAGCCTTTGATTATCATTTTGGAGTTAAGCCAATAAATTTTCACGCTGGGGGCAGAGTACCAACCATCCATGGGTATCCCTACCTTTGGAAATTACGTTGGGAATTTACAAGCATAAGTTTAATTTTGTTTCAAGCTTGTGTAAAAATGAAACCAATATCGAGCTTAGTCTTTGTTCTTTCTCATGCTTGAAAAGACATGAGAATGTAACCGAGTAGAGTTTATCACTTTTTCAGACTCGTAAAGGTTATAAGAAAAAGGAACCCCTGGAGTCTCCTTTAGGCTCTTTTCAGACTCTCTAAACATGAAAATATTGTCGAGTGATCTTGCTTCCTTTCACACTCATTAAAAGATTTGAAAGGTCATCTTGCAAGTGGTAGTTTATCTCTTTTTCGGCCTCACAATAATAAAATTATGAAAAAGGACAACCCTGGAGTTGTCTTTAAGTTCTTTTCAGACCCTTTAACCATGAAAAATCACTGTGTTTACCTTCTCTGGACTCGTTAAAGGAACATACATTGAAGGGACCATACAAGACCGAACCCTTACTTCTTCCAGTTCGTTAAACAAAGGAAGAGGGACTTACTGAGGGTGAGTTATATCGAGCATGTGTTATCCTCCTCGATCTCGTTAAATCAAAAAGAGGTACTCGTCTATATGGACGGGGAAAAAAATTGAAGGAAGCAAGCCAAGCAGTTTTTGGGAACATTACGTGTCACTCTTACGGTCGCCATTGAGCACGACACTTTGTCTTTCCATACATTTTAATCTGTTGAACCTCTTCACTAAACCAATCCTCAGAGTTTCTTTGCTCCTTTGGGTCACCCGACGAAAGTCACAGTATCCACTGCATCATCATTTTTTGGTCCATGTCATGTTTTTGCTATTGTGCCTCAGTGTTCAAGGGAAGTATCTTCCTCGAGATTCAACCATAACAGAATTCTTGTTTCAATACCTGTGTCATTCCATGTTCATTTGATCTACCAATTTACATCTCTGTGTTAGTTTTTCATCATTTATGGGGGATACATCAAGGCCCTCCTTCGACGAGTCTGTTCCTATCAACTTCAAGACATTATCTGAGAATTAGACTTAGAAACCAGTTAGTACCTTGGGACCTGCATGCCTCAATGGAAGGCCTCCTCACTTCCGACAGTCGATTTACATCATTGAACTTTGATTGGATTATTCCTCATATGTTCGACTTCAGCTCATCTATTCACATTCGTTGGAATGTACTAGGGTACCTTGGGAATCATTGATATCAATGGAGATTTCCCCTGCACTTGTTAACGATTTGCCTCATTGACCGGTAATCAAGTGGTTTCTACCATGTTCAACATTAAGAAATCTATCCACATGGTTAGAATCGTATTGCATCAGGATCGATAATAAGACCCTGGGTTGAGTGATCACTCTGTTATGAACTTTGCCCAGGTTGCGACAGAGTTTCTCTTGAACATTGACACATATACTGTCACATAGAGCCACTTTGTATTGGTCCATGGCTATGTCTTGTCGTCTCGTAGATCCATCGTGTATTTTTTGGCTATGATCAGTTCATGTCATGGAAGTATAGATCCACATTATATCTTTGGTGGCTATACTCTTTGTTAATATAATTATGGATCCGCAGTGTATCTTATGGCGGCCATACCTTGCAAGTATTTATCACCCAAGCATAGGTATGTCTGCCTTGGGTTTGAAACATGTCATAAAAATTGTTTGATGGTTGTGTGTAGCTTCTACCAGGTTCTCTGTGTCCATACCCTTTCTTGAAAAAGTCTACAAAGTACTTCAGTCATCAATTTCCGTCTTCTAACTTTGCACTTTGGGGGGAAATATGTTACACATCAAAATTACTCACTTCAATGATGACCTATTGTCGTTGTTACAAGTGTCGCAAGTGTCTCTTTTTAGACATAAGTGTCGCAAGTTTCATAAACATCATACAGTCATCTTTCCCATGTCATGTCTCGAATGACATCACAAGGACACCTCAAAGACTGGTTTAAGAAGGAGAAATCATCTGATGAAGAGTACAAATATTTTACCATGGAAAAAAACACTCAAAAGTCATTTTTGAAGGCCAATTATCCCCTACCCACTGTCAGGGAGTGCCAACACTCCCTAACCTTCTTTGGGGGAGCATTCCAACACTCTATGAGACCTTATGGGGGAGCGTTGGGCTTTGTTAAGGAAATTTTGGGTGGTTTTTTCCATGGTAAAAGCTTTGTACTCTTCATCAGATGATTTCTCCTTCTTAAACCAGTCTTTGAGGGTGTCTTTGAGGTGTCCTTGTGATGTCGTTCGAGACACGACATGTGCAATATGATTGTATGATGTTTGGGACACTTGCGACACTTGTAATGATGACAATAGGTCATCATTGAAGTGAGTAATTTTGATGTGTAACACTAACTCCCTCCACTTTTTTTTCTTTGTGTTTTCTCTTCAATGGTTTTCTCAGGTACTGGACTGCTTGTCATTCCCCAATGATTGGAGAGACCATAGTTTGTTTACTTGTTGGATACAAAGCGTAAACCCTAACCATAATTTATGAGCATATCAAATGCATAATGCAATGTATGAACATTCCACACTCTAAACTAGTCTCAAGACACCTTGATAAATCTTACTTGTTGTTAGGGAATTTCAATATCTAGCCCTTTGGTGAGTTACTACCGTTGTTTGATTTTCCTCATTGTCTCATGGTCCATGCATTGCAATGAGCATTCACTTTCATAGCTGATACATATTCTCTCTTTCTCACACATCCCATGACTGTTTTGGATTTTGAAGCCTATTCTAGCCATGTGATATTACTTCTCATCATGGAATCCGAGAGGTGTATTTACAATGAGTGAAGAGACACACAGGTGGAAGGCGTTATATTCAGAAACATTGTTAAATAGCACATGGTAGAGAAGTTGATGAATAATAAGGAATCGTATTCCCTTTGACAGCATGGAATGATGTTTGGGATATGATTAATAACGCATTCATTAATAATTCTATTCTTTGTATTAAATATGGGTGATAGATGCATCACTATGATCTACTAGTGTGGGAAAGGATACTAGAGTTGGGACCAACAAGCAAGAAAGTGTCCCTACAATCAAACCTTGTAATTCCTCCATTTAAATCTAATTGATTGTGTAGGATAATTTGAGTGAATATCTTCCTCATAAAGAGAATAATAAAGATCATTGTGAAGGGAAGAGAACAAAGGCTTGGTAGCCTCCAGAAGATAGAGAATTCTAACCAAAACTAAAAGATAGAACTAAGATAGAGACAAGAAAGATAATTCCACATAGGGTTAGTGTTTGTGAAGCAAGTGGGATATAAGTCCCTTGATTATAGATCAATCATAGTACCTATGGAATTTCATAGCATCCTTTTTAGTGGTAGCTGCACCACTCCATGCCATAACAATGAGCGGTAAGAGTTTCTAGTGGGGAAAGGATCGGTAGAAAGATTTCGACAAGATAAAATGAAATATCAGTCAAGAACTAGTTCTCACATTTACTAATTTGTAGAATCCCTTCGAAGTAGAGATATATGCAAGTTGGTATGCTATGGGAGATGTTTTAATGCAAGGTGGTAAGCCAGTATGTTATCATTCTGAGATGTTTCATCGGGGAGTTCTGAACTACCTTACATATGATAAGGAACTATATTCCTTTGTTCAAGTTGTTAAGAAGTCAAAGAATTATCGTATGGTAAAGGAAACCATTAATCACACGAATCACTGACCACTGTAGTATTTGCAAGCCCAGAGTAGCCTCAACAAACTAGACATTACAAGTCGATGGGTTTTTTGCAACAATTTCATCAAGTCATCAAGTATAAGAAGGGAATCATCAGTGGAAGGAGCTGAGGTTGAACATTCATAGAATCATCCGATCATAAGTCAATTATGTAAACCTACTGTCGGAGGTAGGGAGGCCTTCCATTGAGGCATGCAGGTCCCAAGGTACTAACTAGTTTCTAAGTCTAATTCCTAGATGATGTGTTGAAGTCGATAGGAAAATACTCGTCAAAGGAGGGCCTTGATGTATGCCCCATCAACGACATGAAATTGAAATAAGAAAGTGATGTAAGATGGTGAATTGAATGAGTATGAACTGACACAGGAGATGGAAACTGGCAATATTGTAGATGGATGGTTTGAAGTGAAAATTCCCTTGAACATGATGAGGCATGACAACTAACTTGGTAGCACTGATTTGATGAGTACCAATAATTTAATGTGAGGAAAATAATAGAACTCTTCGACTTGACGAAAAGGTATGGTGACGCATGGAATTGGTAAGACTCAGAGACAAGCGGATTACCCAATTGTAAGATGAGACACAAACAAGTGCCATGTTCAAGGGCGATAATAGTTTCCATAAAGGATTCTCAAAAAGCTTGACCCACTTCCTTCAATCCCCCCCCCACCCAGATAGATGAGTACCTATTTTTAATTTAACGAGCTCGAGGAGGGTAACACATGCTCGATATAACTCACCTTCAGTAATTTCCTCTTCCTTTGTTTAAAAAACTAGAAGAAGTAAGGGTCCATCCCCATATGGGCCCTTCAATGTGTAGTTTAGCGAGTCCAAATAAGGAAAACTCGGTGGTTTTTCATTTTTAGAGAGTAAGAAAAGAATTTAAAGGCGACTCCAGGGTTGTCCTTTTTCATAATTTTAGTCTCGCGAGGTCGAAAAGGAGATAAAATACCACTCGAAAGACACCCTTTCAAATCTTTTAACGAGTGTGAAAGGAAGTAAGATCACTCGACAATCTTTTCATGTTTAGAGAATCTGAAAAGAGCTTAAAGGTGACTCCAAGGGGTTCCTTTTTCGTATAACCTTTATGAGTCCGAAAAACTAATAAACGTTTACTTGGTCACATTCTCATGTATTTATGAGCACAGGAAAAAACAAAGACTAAGCTCGGTATTGATTTCATTTTTACACAAGCTTGAAACAAAATTAAACTTATGCTTGTAAATTCCCAACGTAATTTCCAAAGGTAGGGATACCCATGGATGGTTGGTACTCTGCCCCCAGCATGAAAATTTATTGGTTTAACTCCAAAATGATAATCAAAGGCTGGAGACATGCTCCCCCAAGCTTCATTTCATTCGTTGACTTTGAGGTTGTCACCAATTTCTGTACTAGATGGAGAAAAAAGATAAGGGAGGATGAAAATAAGGTTCAAATACGAGACCTAATGAAATACTTGACTCGACATCTACGAGATCTAGTGAAAGACTCGACTCAATGTCTATGAGATATAGAAAAATACTCGACTCAATAAGAGAGGTGATTTTTTCATTGTTTAACGAGCTTGACACAGGAAAAGAACTATGCTCAAGACCTCTATTTCATTTTTTAACGAGCTTTCTAAAGAGAGGAAAACTATGCTCATAGCTTATGTTTCATTTTTTAACGAGCTTGCCACAGAGAAGAAAAACTATGCTCGTAGATTCTGTTTCATTTTTTAACAAGCTTTCCACAGAGAAGAAAAACTATGCTCGTAGATTCTTTTTTATCATGGCTTCCAACATGACAATTCTATGTAAGGAATACATGTCAAAGGACAAACGTCGGTCATGTATTCTAGGAGATTTTTTCTAGATGGAAGAAAAGCACTCTTGAAGGAATACATGTCGATGAAATCGATAAGGGTAGGTAGATCTGGCTCTAATATCCCTATCGAAGAGATGACCATGTCAACTAACAGATATAAGTCAGGAAAAGGGAGAGATTCCCTCTCAAACAGGGTTGAACGAATGGGGCAGGTCGTTACATAATTGACCCGCGGTGGGGCAGACATCAATGGCATGTATGGAACATTCAAGGAAGGTGGATGGTTGACCATCATATGAGGGTCAATTAATGAAAGTTGGTCTATTGTTACTATGTTTCCATTTGAGGGAAACACATCACTCGAAAGAGAGTGGACACAAAATCTCTCAAAACGTATACATAGTCTCGCATGATGATCTGGATTTTATGAGAAGAATGAAATGAATACTTATTATTAATAGATTCCTAACACAAAATAAAATAGATATAGTAAAACTGGTTTTCTATTCAATAATGAAATAAGCTAAAACTATAAAATGTAGTGGAAACAAACTTGCTGGAATGGTGGCGGCTTATCTTTGAGAGGAGATGTGACGATTGCGCTCATTCACAAGAAGAATATTCCAATGAGGCTCTGAAGGCATTTTAAAATAAATAGGAATGCCAAAATCCCTAGACATCCAAAAATCTAACCCTAGGAGATGAAGCGGCAAAAGTCATGTGGGCCCTGTTTGGGTAAGTTAATACATTAACTTCCTGGGGTCGTAACTTTTGCATACGATCTCTGTTTTAGGCGTATGATATCCCGTTGGAAAGGTACCATCGAGGAGATTCATTTTGGGGCCTCAATAATGAAATAGGATATCATTGAGAAGCTCGATCCTGAAAAACCTTCATTTTGGCCCTCGAAATGGCCCCAGAAGTGAAAACTACTAAAAATAGTAAATTGCCAAAATTGCCAGAAAACTGTTTTGAGCCAGTTGGAAAAGGTGGGTGGCCACCGATATCCATATAGATAAATCCTCACTCCTTAGGAATAAATGGTCTCCATTGCATTGATTTCCCCCATCAGATGAGGAAATTTCTATTGAATTTGGCCCCGGGTGAGCCACTTGCCTTGGTGCAGGAGCTGCCCTGCTTTGACAACTCGTTAAAGATGGATCCTTTGTTGTTGAGTTCCCTTGATATGTGTGTCCACAATATGATCAATGGATGCCTATTAGATGCAGTCAGGGTTGAGCTCTGTTGGTGTCAGTTTTTCTGCTATGTCTGAGGTGTCCAATAATGGTTGGGAATAAGGGTGAAGGAGATCCACGTTGAACATTGGGTGCAGGCCAATGAAAGGAGGAATTTTGAGCTCAAAATCATTATCCCCCATGTCCTTGGTGATGGTTTACAACCCATAACGGAGTGGGTGAAGCTTTCGATGGGGTCCTATAAGGTTTTCTTTCTGCAAGGGAAACCAAACTTTGTCTCCCACCTGAAACTTATGTGGCACCCGATGTTGATGATGGCGTTGTTTGTACTTGTCATTGGACTTCTATAGGATATCCTGAACCTATTGGTAGATGAAAATAGGGAAGGATCTCATCCCATGTGCGAGGGTGATTTGAATTATACATGCGAAGGATATACACAACCATTTGATTTACGACCTCTATTTGGTCATCTGTCTGGGGGTGGAAGGTCTTGGATTTGGTTATCTTGGTGTCCACTAGTGACCAGAGGCTCGACCAGAATGTGTTGAGAAGTCAAATGTCCCTATCTAAGAAAATGGTTTGTGGGAGTCAAAAATGTACCCAGACCCGTTCAAAGAAGAGCTTGGTAGTGGCCTCTGTTGTGATGCTCTTCTTCCAAGCAACCATAATCACCATCTTCGAAAAGAGGTCAACAACCACAAAAACACAGTCATTTCCCCGCTTGGTGGACGTGAGGCTCGACATGTAGTCCATTAAGATGGATTCCCATGGCTTGTCAAGAGTAGGAAGAGGGGTGTACAGGCCTTGTTTCTTAGTGGTTGTTTTGGAAATAGCGCAGGCAGTGCAGGACCTGATATACTTGTTGATCTCCTGTCAGAGTTTCAACTAGTAGAAATGTTTTTGTAGCATCGCCACTGTATTTTCGATACCGAAGTGTCCTGCCACCCAAATGCAGTGGGCTTCCTAGATCAACTTCACTTTCTTTCTTGATGGAACATAGATATGGCCCAGACGACACAGTAACCCATCCTGAAGATAGAAATTCTTGACCACTATGTTTGCACCCAAAATTTGGTAGGTGGTGGCGAAGTCCAGGTCTGTCTCATAGAGTTGGGGCCATCCAGAGGTCTCATGGCCATAAGAGTCTAGCACCGTGGTGAGTGCCGTGACTTGTGGTCTGCAGAGGAAATTAGCGATGTGATTGGTGCTTCAGGTTTTATACTTGATGTTGAGGTGGAATTGCTACAAGTATGTGGACCACTTTTGATGGTGGTCTTTCTGCAATTTTCCTTGTGACTACATAAACTGTAGTGGCTTATGATCAGTGTGGATGACTGTCTCCTTCCTAAGAATGTAATGTCTCCACTGGCGGTAGGCTTGCACAATGGAGTACATTTCTTTGTCATAATTAGGTTACTTACGGACAACATCAGATAATGTCTCACTATGATAGGCCACAAGGTGGCCATGCTGAGTGAGAATGACGCCCATAGCATAGTATGAAGCATCTGTCTCGATCTCAAAGGGATGTTGCAAGTCCGGTAGTGAAAGTATTGGGGATGAGAATAAGTGCTACTTCAAATCATTGAACTCTTGTTGTTGGGACCGGCCCCACACAAATTTTTCCTTACCACCACCCCTGGTGATTTGGCTGAGGGCCCATGCAATATGGGAGAATCCCAACACAAACCTGTGGTAGAAATTGGCAAGGCCCAAGAAGCTCTGAAGCTCAGTGAGTGTGGTTGGGGTTGGCCAGTCACGGATGACTTGGATCTTGGCTGGATCCACATGTACACCATGTTGATCAATGATGTGTCCCAGGTAATGGACCCTATCCATGCCGAAGGAGCATTTTTCCAAGTTGGTGTATAGCTTGTGTTGCCATAGGGTGTGCAAAACTTGTTGAATATGCTGCAAGTGTTTGGCCCAAGTCTTTCTATAAATGATAATGTCATCCAGATACACCACTACAAAATTATTGGTGAATGGTATCATGATATCGTCCATCATCCTCATGAAAGTGGATGGAGAATTTGTCAAACGAAAGGGCATGACCAACCATTCAAAAAGGCCTTCCTTTGACTTGAAGGTGGTCTTCCATACATCTGTCTATTCTATCGAGACCTGGTGGTAGCCAAAATTCAGATCAATCTTATTGAATTATTTATCCCACGTGAGTTGATCAAGTAGGTCGTCGATTCGGGGAATCGGGTACCGATTTCTGACTGTGATTTTATTCAGAGCCCGGTAATCAATGAAGATTTTCTAGGTTCCATATTTCTTCTATACCATCATGATTGGGCTCCTGTAAGGTGATGAGATGGGACAGATGTGCCCCTTGTGGATAATTTCTTGGATTTGTCGCTTGATCTCATCATTCTCTATCAAAGAACAACGATAGAATGGCCCATTGGGTAGTGGTGCACCGGGGGTCAGATCGATGGGGTGCTTGACCTGGTAGTGCAGAGGTACCCCGGTAGGTGAGGAGAAGATATCCGAGTATTCTTCCACGACCTTATCTACTTGCTTCTGCTGTGTGGAGAGGTTGGCCGTAGAGACCTTGGATGTGGCTATGATATTTCGCTTATTCTGAGAGCGAATCATGAAGAAGACAAACTTCCTCATTTGAGAGATGACCTTCCTGCATTGCTTAGTAGAGATCAAGGAAATAGGACTAGGTGGGACTGCCTCAGGTATACTGTACAATTTCCTGTTCAAAGTAATAATAACACTATGAGGCCTAGAATCATACACAACATGAAGTTTCCATAAATAAGGTTGGCCCAAAAGAACATCACAATCTTCAAGAGGAGCAACATCACACAATACCTCGTCTTTGAAGGGCTTGATGCTGTATGATAGTCGACATTGTTGGCTAACGTGGAGATCGCTTCTTTGGCGGATCCATCCAATGGTGTAGGGTTGTGGGTGAGGCATTGCGGGTAGGGCCAACTGCTTGATGATCTCTGCAGAGATGAGGTTCTTCTAGCTACCACTATCAATGATGAAGTGCAGTGGGGTGCCTTTTACCCACATTTGTGAATGGAAGGGGTGCTCTCCTTCTTCTGGATCATCTGGTTCACCAGGCTAGAGCTTGGTGGTAGCAACGGTGGTACTGGGTTCCACGTCAATGATCCATCTTTCGCTTTCTGGTTCTGGATTAGAGTTAGAATCTGCATCTCATTCAAAGGCTTTCACTTTGGCCACCAACGAATTTTTTGAGCGACAATCAGCAGTGTTATGCCAAGGGCTCTTATGGAAGTCACACCACTTCCGGTATCTTTCTTTATCTTTCCAGTGTCCTTCTTTGCTTGCGCCTTGGACTGGTTGTCCTGATACTATCCATATTTTATCTATCCTTTGTTTTGTGGGTTGGGGCCGCCCTTTCTTGGATTTTTTTGTGAGGGGCTCCCAAGCCCAAATTTTTGCGTCTTTTGTTTGAGCTTCTGCTCAATTTTGATGGCATATCGGTAGGCTGCGCCCAAGGATGAGATGTCTAGAAATTCCATTTTGGTATGGATGTATCTGTGCAGATCAACACGATACTTGAGCACCAGATGTCACTCTGAATCTTTGATACCCAGCTTGGTGTGCAAGGTATGGAAGATATTTGTGAAATCTGGCACTGCTTGGTCTCTTTCTTGTCGCAGTGTGGTCCATTTGGTATATAAGTCATCATAACTTCTGACAGGGTAGTATTGTTCCTTAATAACATCCTTGAAGGAATCCCAGGTGGCTGTGACTCTAAATAATGAGGGTTCCTCTATTTCCTTTTTCTCACAGAACGTTTCCCACCAATATTTGATATGGGGGACGACTTTGAGGAGTGAAAAAGTAATATTTTCTCTATTCGAGAAGTTATGGACAGAAACATACCCTTCTAGCAAATTCAACTACTTTTCTACAACATCTGCGTCTATCTGACCTTCAAATATAGGAACATTGAACTTTATTTGTACCTTGAAGGGGGTGGCGCCTCCGCTCAAAGAAGATGTGTCACCTGTTGGTAGCCGTCGAAGGATTTGCATGAAACTATCCATCATCTCATTCCTTTGTTGCGTGAGGGATTCCTCAATCAATAGTTTGAAAGGATCTCTTGTCCCATCATCTTTGTTTTCTCCTACCATGAGAGGTTTCTTGGGCGTGCGAGAGCTTTTGTCCTCAATAGAAACAAGCTCAAGACCCAACTCTTTGTACTCTGACCTCGTTGGGGACATGCATTAAGACGACAAGGAGCAGATCACTTTGATACCACTGATCCATATTTTATGAGCAGAACGAAATGAACACAGATTATTAACAGATTCTTAACACAAAATCACAGAGATACAATAAAATTAGTTTTCTATTCAATAATGAAATAAGCTAAAACTGTAAAATGTAGTGGAAACAAGCTTGTTGGAATCGTGGTGGCTTATCTCTGAGAAGAGATGTGATGAATGCTCTCATTCGCAAGAAGAAGATTCCAATGAGGATCTGAAGGCCTTTTACAATAAAAAACAATGTAAAAAACCCTAGACATCCAAAAACCTAACCCTGGGAGATGAAGTGCCAAAAGTCATGTGGGCCTCGTTTGGGTAAGTTAGTACATTAACTTCCCGGGGTCGTAACTTTTGCATACGATCTCCGTTTTAGGCGTATGATAGCCTGTTGGAAAGGTATCATCGATGAGATTCATTTTGGGGCCTATATTATTCCATAGAATATCATTGAGAATCTTGATCCCGAAAAACCTTCATTTAGGCCCTCGAAATGGCCCCGAAAGTGAAAACAACTAAAAATAGTAAATTGCCAAAATTGCCAGAAAACTATTTTGAGCCAGTTGGAAAAGGTGGGTGGCCACTAATATCCATATGGATCACCTGAGGAGTAGGTTAAATTCCAAGGGGTCATGAACTACCATCACATTGACATAGACAGTTTTTTCTCCCAAAGTAACTGGAAACTGAGGAAGGATCCCTAAAGGTTGACTAACTCGTCTGTCAAAGTTCAATAGATTATGAGTCACAGGCGTAAGCTGCGGGGAACCAAAATCTTGCCAAGAATTCGTGGATAAGATTCTAACAAAAGAACCTTCATCTATTACAGTGTTAGTAATATTCCTATTGTTGGAACACATACAATTTTGAACTTTTGAGCCCTATACTTTCCACCTCATGAAAATATAATTCTACCTGAAGAAAACGAAAAATTGGTAAATGACATTTTAATTTTAATCAAATTCCTTTTATGGTTGGTAAATAATAAGGCACGCATGATATCCACAATTGACGAGTTTTTTTTCTTTTTTTATTTTGATCGAACGATCCTAATATCTCTGGAGTCTTGGAGCCGCCTACATTTTAAAGAGGTAAATTTATAACAGTTGTTTTGGAGCTCCGCACTTTGGATGTTGCAATAAGTCTTAACAATAAAAATTCTGAAGCTCCAAAACCCGAAAGTGTCTGCTCATTCCTTTTCCTAAACTTTTTTAAAGGCACAAGTCCTAGGACATGTGTACCTTCTGAGTATTTCCCTAGTTGACACATGGCACGTTCCTTTCCTCAACATGTCAGGATGACCTAGTCTATGAAACATCACTATGGGAGATGATCCTTCGGGATTCTAATGAAGAATGAATTCAAGAATCACCGAAATATCAAAATGCCAAAGTATTAAACATTAAATAACTAAGTTAATCATGATCAAAAGAGAATCAATGACTTCGTAGTTCGGGTTTTAGATGTTTCCCTTGGATGATATTCTAAAATTTTCGAAGCTCGAACTCCTGAAATACTTCAAGTTAAATGCAGTTAATTAGGACTTAAAATAAATTACCAGATAATTAATTTCTTCGTATTTCGGGTTTCGAGAAGTCCCTCTCGGGATACATCGAGATTCCCCAAAGTTTGAACTCCCGAAACACTTGAAGTTAACGCACCTTCTTAAAAATTATTAATTAAAGTTTTACAAGTGATTATTCGAAGATCAATCTTTTCGCAGATTCAAGATTTGGGAGGTTCCCACTTTGTCACATCGAAAAACCCTGAACGCGAATTACTGAAGTGTTGGTGGAATTTATGACTAGGTAAGGATAATGATTCAAATGCATATTGCGGATCTCCATGTAGAATTTCCCATCAAACGTTAATAAATTTTCCGTCAGCAAAGTTATATGAAAAGAGATGACTTTGTTTTGAATAAAAGAACTTTGATTTCGAATTCATTTTCACTTTCTACAATTAGCAATCTTTATCTGTTTGAAGGATTCACAAATTTTCTTTGCAATAGGTAATTTCACTCTGTCTCCTTAGAAGTTATGGTGCCACAAAAAATGAAGAAAAGGCCTGATGCAACAGACGAGGATTCAAACCCAAATGTAGACATTTTGTCAGACACCACGCCACGAGCCACATACACTGTTAAATACTAGACATAGGTGTTGGAGGTTTTAGAGCGTGAAATCATCAACTGTCCAGAGGACTCTGCTGAAGAAGACGATGATACTTATGCAACTAAACTCAGACATATAGCCCAATCAGAACTGCACAAAATAGTGGTGCGATCGAGACTCATGCCCTATAATAGCATGATAAGTTGGGCCTTGGAGCACATTGACATCCAGACAAGGAGCATTGTCAGCCATCCGAAGGTCGTTGCCGGCTCTTTCCGACCAGAAAATATGCAAGTAATGTATAAAATATCTCCTAATCCTAGATATACATTCAATGCTGCATTCATTCAATAGTTTGAGCAGAAGGAGTGCATCTAGTACACCAGGAACTGTCTTGATATAATCAAGTCTTGGTGGGGGCACCTGGAGAGATTCAGAATCGACTCTCATGGTGTATATGCCACAATGTATTTGGACGCTCCCATGGTGTATGCCACCATGATGTTATTTCGATTGTTCAGGAAGAATATCCCTACGCACTTCTCGGTGGAATGGGTATCCATCATGCACGAAGTAGTAGAGGGTTTCACTTTCAATTGCACCAAAATGTTGTTCGATAACTTGGCCAAAGAGATTGCAAAATATAAAATAGAGAAATCAAAAGGACAACTCGCCCCCTTCTACATGTTAGCATATATCATGGACACCATATGTTTCATGATGCCTTTCCCGTTGATGAATTGGAGTTGGACCCTGGCTAGTGTCGAGCCCATTCATTTCTATCATTCCAAAATATGGGAAGAAAAATCCAAATATTTCTTTTACGAAATTTGTCACAATGTAGTGGTTCATGTTCATATAGCCTTGTATTGTCACCCACCTCCTCGAATTTTAGACAAGATTATGGGGAATCTGGGTAAGCTAGTAGATTGAATTATTAAGGATAACTTCTCCTATATTAGAGTTTTTAGGTGCTCTGTTCTTCCCCACGCTCTCCCATGATTTTTACCAGATAGGGTGGTATGAAGAGAAGTGGCCTACTAGACAGTAACAGAAGGCATCAACAAAGAGATTAAGGCAGTGCAGTAAAAGGTATGGTCGAATTTCCCTATTTAGGTTGGCATGTTTTCATTACTACATTTTGGTCACTCCAAAGTGGAGGTTGCGGCTCTGGAAGATGTCAAATTGGTTGAAATCGAATTCAAAAGACATGACCCACACAAGATTGTGGAAAACCACCTAGCCCAGTTCAACATGAAAAGATATGTGTACGAAAACTCCCCATATGACGAAATATTCAGGGGAGTTAAGTATTATGAGGAGGTACAATATAGATTCCAAACCCTACCTCCAGATCAACAAGATGGGTTTATCAGTTTTCAAAAGCACATGCAGAACAACCTAACCTACTGAAGGTACTACAAGGGGAGAAAATAACAACTTCCCCTTCTTAAAAATCTAGGTCGACGGGTTCTGAATCCAGTCACTCTGGTAAGAATAAATTTAAGGAAACCCCTAAGAGCTCGGAGGTATTGACACAGAAATTAGAAGCATCATTGTCAAGCTAGATAGGCCCCTAGGCAAAAGACAAACTTGAGGATTTCCTGAAGCAGGGACAAAATGCGCCTCCTTTGTCACCAACTACCCTTGCTGGCAGCTCAAATACAACAGAACAACAACAGTCTACGGATATTGGTACTCCCATTACATCATTGACACCTCTGCAATATAGCTTCGAAAATCCTAATTCTGAAGTTGTTTTAGTAGACGATCTTACCCCCATCTCACCCGAAGAGATGCCTCTTCGGATTTCTTCTTTAGTAGAAAAAGGAATGCCATCGTGAAAAGAGAATCACACCAGAAATATGGATATTGAAATGAATCAACATAATTCCATGAAGAGAAAGGGAGAAACTCTAACGTCCATTCAGGAAATGAGCCAAATTGATCTTCTTAAGATCAATAAGTGGCTAGTAAGTTCAAGCTCACATCTCTAAGCCACAACTCAGGAAATAAAAATGATCTAAGAAAAGTTGCCTCAGGTAGAGAGGAGATTATTCACTTTTGAGGTAAATGAAACAATTAAGCCCTCAAATTTCGTAGTGTAATTATTGAATAGATGCAACCAATGTATTGAACATGGGAAAGCAAACATATCTGGAAGAAAATAAGGAAACATGCACAATACCCTTTCTTTTTACCCTCCCTACCTTTCACCTTCCTTCAACCACTTATCTCAATCATTCACATTATAATCTTAACTTATCCCTTATTCATCATCATACACTTGTTCCACTGTCATCCTTCCCACAAACGATTACTTTTTCTTATGCCTGTTATCATTCCTTGATGAGATATGCCATGCTACTCATCCGATTGTCATTCCTCCCTGATCCCGACTGTGTCTCATTGCATTGCTGAACATATCTTGAGGGACATATGTCAACATATAAAAACGCCCAAGATAGTATGCCGAATTATTGAGGAGGCCAAATGACAGTTGTGTCTAGCCCAAAGGACTAAAGAAAATAGTCGTTTTTCCCAGCATATGAAGAGACAAAGGATAACTCCAGCGGAGCTCATCACATTTTACATACCATTGTCTTATTCAAATATATGTTATTTTTTATTGTAAGAAGTCCAACCGTTTGAGTTGTAACAGTTTTTTTATAAATACATAGATTCAAGATCTATTCATGGTTTCTTCTTGTCGGATGTAATAGAGAAAACTCTCCTTTTTGAGTATTAACATTGGTGCAGACAAAGATTCCAATTTTTGTTCAATTTGAGTTATGTGCTTCTTCTGTATTTCCATATCTCTAAATTTCATTATGTAATTCCTTGATAAGCGATTGATTTCAATTTAGTATCACAACTACCGTAATTACATTACATCAACAATTCATTAAGTAAGCAATTTTTCCTCTGTATTTACTATAAGTAATACAATACCTGCAAGCTACATGAATTACCACATCTCATATCCTGTTCAAGGATGCAATCTCTATTTTTCTTCCACTGCAAAGAAGGTGAGACTCTTCTGCAATTGATGCCTAAGTTTGTTTAACATTTTTGTAATCTTCCTTCATACCATTCGAAATTATAATTGTGACTCAGACAACAAAATATGGCCTCTGTACTATCCTATTATTAATTCCATTTAAGGACCTTTTCTTATATAACTAAAGGTAGAAAAAAAAACTCCTTTAAAACATTCTCTTTAAACATTCCTGATGTCTAACATTACTCTTTGAGAATTAAATTTAATCTCAGGAACAACATATATTTGGCACTGTTGTTGGGGACGAAGAAACAAAATTATTTTCCCTGGGAAAATGACAAGGTAAGTTTCTATCTTTGATGGTCAACAAAGATTGAATACGTAAGTAAGGATTATTTTTATCTTTCACTTGGAGACTACACCATAGAAAAAAATGGCATTCAATTGAAAGAATACCAGAAAGAATCCAAACGACAAGAAGACCACACCAATGTCATATCCCCAAAAGTTGTTGAAACCAAAGGGATACCTCAAATCTACTGTTGCATCGACAGGTAAATTATATCAAGACAAAGTTACACAAATTAATGCTAAGGTGCCAATTGAATAACTAACCCCTAAATAAAGTTTTAACAAATTCATTTTGCAGAGGCATCAACTAATGACCTTGAGGATAAACTTAAAGCTCCAAAGGTAAGGGTTCCCGAGATAAAGGTTGAGATCGACTTGACATATAATTTTACCAACGAGAACAAAAGATCCCTTTCGATACCTGTTGTCATTGACACTCTACCAGCTCTCTTCCTCCCCGAAATGAATATTTCATCTTCACCGAACTCTAAAGAGTACTCCTTATACCCTCATTCATCCCCTATCATCTCTCCTGTATATACATCTTGTAAATCTGAAGAAACCATCCCAAGTTTCCATTTTCCTCCCCATATAGATTTTCCTTCTCCTAACGGTCTTTTTTCGGAACTTCCTTCGCCACACCTCGAAGTAGTTGAAAGGTCACCACTTTAGTCCCTCGAATTTTTTGAAAATCCTCTCCTTAGCTCCCGAAGTTCGTCTCCTAGATTTCCAATGGCGGGTGCTGGTGGCACCGAAGGTGGAGGAGAAGGTGGAAAAGGTTAAGGACAAGCTCCACCTCCTAGAATATTTTCCAAGGTAGCTGCTATATGTGCTCCCTTGGTCCTTCCTACCATCCTTCACGATTTGCCCAAAAATTATATGAAAAACCTACCAAAATTCAAGGGAGAAGGAGATCTAACCGCGACTAAACACATAGCCTTTTTTGATCAGTTTGCTGATATCCTTGGCATCGAAAATGAGGATGTTTACTTAAGGCTGTTAGTACAAAAATTTGAAGGACAAGTGAGGACCTAGTTTAGAGGACTCCTGATAGGTTCCATATGTTCATATGATGATCTAGAAAATGCCTTCCTAAGACAGTGGGGTGAAAAAAAGGACCATCTCTACTATTTAATCGAATTTGGGGCTTTAAGAAAAAGTAATTCTAAATTAGTCCTTGAATTTACTTAGAGGCTCAAAAAACTGTATAACAAAATCCCAACTAAAGTCAAACCTTCTCAACCTATGGAAAAAGTAACTTTTACAGGGGATTTGGAACTCGACTTTGCCCTCCTCTTAAGAGAAAGAAGATCTGCCACTCTAGCAAGAATGCAATATGATGCCATAAAAATTGAATCTAATATGATGGCATCCAGGAGATTAAAAACTAAGTTTGAGATGGGAACCAGAGAACCTAAGCATTTCAAAGAATAGGCAGGACCATCTAGATATGGGAAGTCTGCAGAAGAGAAAATGGATGAGATGGCCAAGATAATTAAAGATTTATCAAACAAGATATCCAAAATGGAATTAGATCAAGAAAAACCTAATACTTACATTAGGAATCAGTTCAAGAGAAACCCTAACCCCCATATGAAATAGAGACAAATAAAAAATGAAGATCAAAAGATCCAAGCCCCGTTTAAAACTGAAAATTTATGCAGAGGGATGATATGCAAAATTATGAGTAGTTAGAAGAAGACCTGAAGAACCTTAGTGATGACGATCTTGAGCCTCATTTAACTAGACAATATTATGAGAAGTCTTTAGACCTAGAATCCTTGTTTAATAATGAGGAAATAATTAGTAATCTGGGAGACTCTACCTATGAAGGGCTCGCTGACTCAATAATGGCCAAACTCCAACAAAAGTACGATTTAATGCCCAGAGAAAAGAATCCTACGAATGTTCCACCAAAAATTATTTTGTCGCGAAGTAAAAAAAATGAGGCGACAGTTACTAAAACACCAACTGAAACACAAGTTTCCTGAACAAAACTAGTTGAAACAAGAACAACGCAAACTAAAAAACCGGAAAATACATAAGAAAAAATTCCAACGGGAGAAATCGGAAAAACAATTGGAGGTTTCATTTTAGAAAATGAACTTAATAAAATAAGAATACCCATGCCTCTCGTTGAACTTGCAAAAAACCCAATTTACAAAAATCAAATTGATAAAGTGATAAATTTTTCTGATGTTGAATGTCATGCAGATGTTATTAATCTGCAGGATGAAATACCTATGATCATGTTCGGTCCACACATCGAAAACACTAAGGATTTTGTTGATCCATTTTATATTACACTAACTATGCATGACCACTTACTCCATAATTGTATGTTAGATTTTGGGGCCTCTCATAATTTAATGCCTAAAATTATCATGGAGAAGTTAGGCCTCGAAATTACTAGACCTTATCAAGACTTGTACTCATTTGATTCTAGAAAATTTAAGTGTCTAGGCATGATTAAATATTTGGTAGTAAATCTTGCGCAGATCCTTGTAAAAAGTATCCTTATGGATGTGGTTGTTTCCGATGTCCCTTCCAAGTATGACATGCTTCTATCCAGGTCTTGGGGTGCCAAATGAGGAGGATCAGTTCAACTGGACATGACTTATGCTACGATCCCAATTTTTGGTGGGTAATTCACACAACTATACAGAGAAACTAGACTGGAGTATATTGTAAGTGACCCACAAAACCCTAACAATTACCCAGTCTATGTTGTTGATCAGGACTTAGGGAATAGTTTATTATTATAGAGGACGATTTCAAAGAATGTACAAAAGAAGAAAATAAAAAATTAGAAATAACAAAGAAAAATGTAAATAGTAAAGAAGGAATGTGGAAAATGTTCTTCGATGGTGCTTCATCTTGCGAAGGAGTAGGAGTTGAAGTTTTATTCGTGGCACCGAGTGATGAGTATGTTATTCCCTTCTCTTATAGGTTACAATGGGTTATCGATTATACAAATAATGTCTATGAATATGAAGCTCTGGTTTTAGGATTAGAAGCTGCTAGGAAGTTAAAAATCGAACATCTAATAGTTTATGGTGATGCATAGCTTATTGTAAAACAAGTGAAACAACATTATCAAGCTAAGCACCCAAGGTTGATATCATACAGGAATTGCGCCTGGGATCTTATAGAAAATTTCTTCTCATCTTTTAACATACATTCTATTCCCAGAATGGAGAACCAACAAGCTAATTCCTTGGCCAAGGCTGTTGCGGCCTTCATACCGCCCACTGTCTTGAAACTAAAGTATCACATCGAAATGAGACACAAACCCTCGGTCCCGAACAACATTAATTGCTGGAAAGTGTTCGAGGATGACGAACAAATTAAACAGTTTCTAGAGATGATTGATGAGTTTTCTAAAACTCACATAGATCAGGAAAACCAAAATGATCCTACTTGGGTTATGCAAGAAGGAGAGAACCCAAAACAATTCCAAGACAAGATCGTGAATCACCATATGCTCATGCTTAAGAAAAATCAGATTCCCAGAGGCTTGATTCCCTTGGAAAGACTGTTTGACCATGATGACATTCCCTTAAAGTCTACCTTACGTCCTCAATCCTAGGAAGTCGAAGACTATAATGTAGGAACTAATGAAGATCCAAAAATGGTCAAGATATCAAAGTACCTTCCGACCCAAATGAAAAGTAAGTACGTGTTGGAAACCAATTCACATTTTTCTACTATCTTATAAGCTACCTACACCAGAGTTTTGCAAACTTTGATTTTGCCGCAATCTCTTCAATAAAACGACACTATTGTTTTATATGCGTTTGCACACTTACCTTTGTTCTTGTTTTCACGACTGAAAGCATGAAAAATTGATTTACGAAGTCACATTGATATCATTACTGGATTGTTATGATCACTCTTGTTTATATGCTCATCATGTTTTCGAATTTGTTTATCGTTACACAATTGACAAGATTGCAAGATCATTATTCTGTTGACATTCTTATTTGAGGCTTCATTTACAAGACTGTGGTGATATTCTTTTGATCAAGTTTATGATACATTGGTGATTTGGATTTATATGTTCTTTGATCGATTCACTTGGCACATTGATTTCATAAAAACACGTTTGTGTTGTGGCAAAACCCTTGGTATAAAACGTTACATACAACACATGTTTCATATAACCAAACCCTTGGTGCGATTTTGATTTACTGCTTTTGTTTTGAAACTATAACTATTGTTTGCACGAATGATTAATCCACTTACCAAAGGTTTCGATTGATTGATTGAAGTGGCATGGTTGTAACACATATGCATTGTGATTTGAATAGTTGTAAGCGCCGACGGTTGTACCATGGTAATCACTATTCTGCATGGGTAGAAATAGCTCCACCACCTTCGCACGATATGTCATTAATGTTTACCCTTATCTCTGTTTCATCCTTTCTAGTTTCGACTAAGCCATGTGAGCATTCTTCTCCTATGTATGTCGCATTCAAACCCTGGCCCATTCTCATCGCTCACCATGTGCTCTTGTCTATGGCATCGGTGGTGCAAATTGAGACGAATGGTAGTCAAGCTCTGTTACTCTTTGATAACGCCCGTAAGGATTTACAAGATAATGGTTGGCTCACGTTTATACAGAGGTTCGAGGGTTTCAATCAGTTTGTTGCACAACAATTCACCCTTAACTTTGATGGGTGTAGGGCCAAAGTAGGTGACATTCAGCTTGAAATCAATGAAGAGTTCATTAGCTCTGCCATAGGATTGGCAGCCACGGGCCAACGATGGTTTAAAAACTCTAAAGTTGAGGAGGTGCCATGGCCATTACTGTTCGTATCACGAAAGGTCACATCCTGTGACAAAGGTATGCCCATTTCCATGCTTAAAACAAGGTGGCATGATCTTTTGATAATGGTTAAACAATTTGTGACCTGTGAGGGTTGGTATGGATTGGTTTTTCTTTATCACCTTCGACTGTTAATGAATTTCATGGGTTATCCATTGAACATGCCGTTTTACTACTTTCATAGTTTGTACAAGATGTCAAAGAGGTTTAAACGAGAGAAGGTCGATAGTAGCTTGTTCCACCACGGCCTGATCAGACTCATCGTCGTTCATCATTTGAACCTTCACGACGATAATTGGCAATCTTTTCTCTCTCGAAATGGCTTTGCTGATTCAGAGTCCGTTCAAATCGACAAGCCTGTGGTCAACGACACTAAGGTCAGGACACCCGTGCCTTTTCATGCCCTCCTACCCTCTTCCAAACCCTCGGTCAACCCTGATATCGACCTACCCGACATTATAACAGACAAGGTTGAGGCTGTAAAAAATCCTGTGAGCAAGAAGGTCAAGGGTAACCCTACTCACATTAGCAAAGGCAAAAAGAATGCTCGATTGATATCGAGACTTGCCTGGGATAAACCTAAACCAAATGCTAATCAAAAGCCCATAGTCCTCAGTGAAGACTTGGACTCTGATATCGAGCGCTTCCTGGCTGGAGAATACCCTTATTCTCTTGGTCTGTGCTCTGAGCCACCCTATGACTTTGTTTCTAATTTACCCCCTTGCCTAAAGAACAATCCTAGCTACCCAGGGATCAAACTACCTAATGAAACCCTCGGTGATTTAAACCAACCCTCGCCTGCTATTTCGAAGCCCGAGCAGACAGCATGTGTTCAATGTAATGTGTGGCTTGAGCACTACTATACCGACGTTCCCTTGTTAAAGTCAAAGATTAAATCTTTAGAAAACCAAGTCACAGTACTATCAAGAGAAAGGGACAAGCTTCAAGCTAATGAAAAGAAGCAGAAGACCACTGGTTCGATCGTATTTAGGAATGTCGAATTGGCTATAGCCTTCGTCAATTCCAAACTGTTATAATCGAAGCCCTTTCATTTGGTCCAGGTATGATTTCAATTTTAAATTTCGTTTCAGGAGTGGCTTGAATTAATGTATAATGGAGTTTTGATTTCGGTTAGTTATGTTCATGATTCTGTTATAGTTTAATCCTATAAAATTAAAAATAGTTATGATTTGTTTATGCAATTTGTTGTGCCCAGTTTAGCACACGCAATTTATTGATTTTGATTTGGTTTGGTTTGTTTGTAAATCAATTTTGTTTGATAGTTGATTTGATATGATTTTAATTAGCTTCATTTGCTCCTAATAACTCAAAATGACTTTGTTCTGTATTGAATTAGTATTCTCGATTGGATTTTAATTATCTTCGACCTATGCTAAAGATCTACTTGCTATAATCGTGGACTTGTGTTGATTCATAACGGCTGTAACAAACACAAATTGTTTTGATTCATTTTGGTTTGATTGATGCATGTCTTGAGTTATCAAGATTGCCTGTTTTGAGTTAGATTGATATCGAAAATCGATTTGATGTTGCTCTTTTGGTTTTGATTTTATCTCTGTTAAATTCGTATGAGAAAAATCGGCTAATAGTTCGTTTTTGAAATTGATTCAATTAATGATTGCGTTGAATATCAATCGATCCTGTCTGCCCTCAATTGGCAATAGTAAACGTTGGGCCAATCCCACAGATCATGTTATCAACCGATTAATTCCATTATGATTTCGTTTGTGATAATTTACACACCAGTTTTGATTTGATTCGCTAATGGCATGGATTGTTTGTTTATGTTAATACAATTATATCAATCTGAAAATGATCCTGTTGTTTTTGTATGGATTCGATCATGTTTCTTATTGATGGATGAGGCAACATAAACGATTGCCTATGATTTGTTTAACTGTGTCGATTTCAATTGGATATGAAAACGATTTCATTATTGTTCAATATGATTTTGTTAACCCAAATTGGGGATAACGAATTAAACATAGTGCATACATCTCTGTTATAGTTTGGTTGAATACGATTTAGAAAGTATCGATTTGAATGATGCTTTTAGCAATCAAATATTTTTTAATATGTTTTTTTTTTTAAGATTTGAATTAGATTTTAAAACGATTATGTGTTTGATTTAGACCAGCTACAGAATCGTAAGATTCTGTAGCTAGTCTTTAGAATTAGATTTTTATCAATTTTATTAATAAAATATCCTTCTAACTTGCCTATTTTTGTCCTCTTTCAGGTACATTCGAATTGAAATAATCAATTTGGGCATGTTGTGGCAGTCTAGGAGATATTTGTGTGATATAGTTTTTATTTTTAGTCAGACTTTGGATATTTTCCCAGATTTGTGTAAATAGTTTTGATAACTTCCACAGGGATGTTTTACCCTGTGGAAGGTCTTTAAATACTTTTCATTTTGTAATAAACGGATCATCATCCTCACTGTGGGAGAACCAGACTATGGATTTATGATTTAGACTGAGACGAAAGTTGATGTCTTGTAACGACTTTCGCTTTCAATATATCAATATTTTGTTTCAAGTTTTTGCATATCACTTTGCAGTTGATTATAGACTACATTAGCTATCATAATCTATTGCAGGATGATATGATTTGATTAATGTGCTATCCATATCTGATCTCTTTCATTATTTAAAAGTACAACAATTACTTTGTTTCAGTTAATGAATCACATATTTCTCTTCTTCGTTAATTGAATCATTTTGTATAGATCTTTGCATACATATTTATCTAACTCTGAAGATTTATAAATCGTAAGGTTGCTATAAATTTTTATGTCTTGTTTGTCCTGTAATTATATTTGAAGAGAACATCTGCTTCTAGTTTATGAGAAGCTCTTGGAGAATCCGGTGCGGGTTTCTTCCCTCCGATCAGCTAAGATAATCATGGCATACAAAGGGCAAACCTGAAGCGTTACTTCAGGTTAGTTTGTTGTTTATTTGATAGTTAATTTGTTAGTATAATTGAAGTAGTTAGTTAGATATATGTGTAGTTTAGATTTGTAGTTAGAGTTAGTATTTTAGTTGTTTAGTTTAGATAGTTTTTATTTTTCCTTTCAAAAAATTATAAAATCAAAAAACAATAGTCTCGCTGTCTTAGGACAGATTACAAATGAGTTTTTCAGGTTTTCATTCAAATCTGTAATTTGTAAACATTGTACATTTGTAATTAAATTGATTCTGTTAATAAGTGATCATTTGATTTTATAAAGTATAGTTGTGTAGTATTAGATAGTAAGTTGTATATATATTAATAGTTTAGTTTAGTTTTTATTAGTTTGTTTTAATAGTTAGTTTTAGTTAGATTAGTTAATTTAGAGTAGTTTTATTTTGTTTTCTTAGGACTTAGATCGGCTAACAAAGTCGTTAAACCCGTCAGGGTGGTTCATCCCAAACGGCTTGGGTTATTTAGACAACCCTGGACCGGTTCCACTCTCCCAGTTGACGGACAATCAATTTCGCTCGTCAACAGTACGCTGATTTTCTCAGGCAGTACAAGGATGCTTTTTCTTGGTATTATGATGATCTGAAAACTTATGATACCTATGTTATTGAACATAAGATTCCTCTAAAACATGGCATTAAACCTTTCAGACAGAAACTCAAACAGATAAACACTATTCTCCTACCAGTGATAGAAAGGGAAGTCAAGAAACTTCTCGATGCAAAAATTATCATTCCACTCAGGTATTCCGAATGGGTAGTGAATTTAGTCCTCATTAGAAAGAAAAACGGCGAAATAAGGCTTTGTGTAGATTTCAAAAACTTAAATCGGTCGTCCCTCAAAGATAACTACCCACTCCCAAAAAAGGATCATGTTCTAGAAAAGGTAGTTGGGGCTAACATGATGTCCATGATTGATGGTTTTTCCCAATACAATAAAATTTCTGTCCATGAAGACGATAGAGAAAAGACTACGTTTACCACCCCGTGTGGAACTTTTATGTACGATAAAATTCCATTTGGCTTGATGAATGCAGGGGATACTTTCCAGACAGTGATGGACATCGCCTTCATCAGTGAGAAAGAAAAATTCGTTGTTATTTATCTTGATGATTTGATGGTTTTTTCTAACTCTGATGCAGAACATCTGCCACACCTCAGGCAGACCTTCAAAAAATGAAGAAAGTTCATTTTTTATCTTAATCATAAGAAATCACATTTCGCTATGCAAGAAGGTAAGATATTGGGTCATATAGTGTCAAAAGAAGGAATCAAGGTTGACAATAAACGATTTGAGGCTATAGACACGATTAATATTCCTAGGAACATAAAAGAAATTCAATTGTTTTTAGGAAAGATAAAATTTTTGAGAAGATTCATTCCCAATTTTGTTGAAATAATTAAAATGATTACAAATATGTTGAAGAAAGACAACGAAGTGAAATGGACCGCTGAATCTAAAGCATCATTCGAACACGTCAAGAAGGCTATAGGGGAAGCACCAGTGTTAGCAAGTCCAAACTATACAAAGGAATTCCTCATCTTTTTGTTTTCTTTTGAACATACTGTTGCAGCGGTACTCCTGCAAAAGAATGAGGAAGGATTCAAGCAACCAATAACTTTCTTGAACAAAAGCCTTAGGGATGCATATTTAAGTTACAATATACTTGAGAAGAAAGCATACGCAATGGTGAAGGATCTCAAGGATTTCAGGACATATGTACTGCATTCCAAGATAATCCATTACGTGACAACTAATGCTATCAAAGAAATTTTAGTTTAGCCAAACGATGATAGGATAAGAGGACGATGGTTGGCTAAAATTCAAGAATTTGATTTAGAAGTGAAATCGACCAAGCTAGTCAAAGGTCAAGGCCTGGCGAAACTGTTAGCCAAATCAAATTTCAGGGTGCACGGGATAAATCACTTGGAATCACAAGGATATCTCCCAGATATAGAGGAGCTTGGTGATCAAACACCTATGATTCGGATTGACGATAAGTTTTCTTCCTTTGGTTGGTATTGAGATATTGTTTCATACCTCCTTACCCTTCAGTGCCTGAATGACATGACTTCGTCCAAAGAGAGAACTTTGAAGCTACATAGAGTGAAATATTGTATTATTAATGGCCAGATGTACTGGAAGGATCCTCTAGGTTTCTTGTTATGTTGCTTAATAGAACCTGAAACAGAAAGCATCATAAATGAATTTCATGAAGGAGTGTGCAGAGGACACCTTGCTTGGAGGGCGACGACCTACAAGATTTTAAGAGCTGGATATTATTGGCCAAAGTTATTTACTGATGTGAATACCAAGGTCAAAGCCTGCAACTCTTGCCAACTATTCTCTAGTAATAAAAATATCCCTGCACTACCTTTGATCCCGGTCAAATAAGAATCTCCTTTTCAACAATTGGGTCTGGACTTCATCGGAGAAATCCATCCGCAATCAAGTGCTCAACATAGATGGATTTTAACCTCTACCAATTACTTCACGAAGTGGGTAGAAACCATTTCGACTTGGATGCTACAAATTTGGTAGTAATAAACTTCTTGGAAGAGAACATCCTGTCGAGATTTGGTTGTCCTCGAAAAATAGTCACCGATAATGCTCAAGATTTAAAATATATGGCATTGATCAATTTCTGCCAAAAATACAACATTGTGTTAGGAAATTCTAAAACCTATTATCCTCAGGGGAATGGGTTGGCCGAATCGTTTAACATATGCCTAATGAATATAATAAAAAAGGTGTTGACAGAAAATAAGAAGGCTTGGAACATCCACTTGAAATACACCTTATGGGCGGATCGAATTAGCACCAAAAAATCAATAGGTACGTCCCCTTTTCAATTGGTTTATGGTACTGACGTTGTACTTATCAATCTCACTCTTCCTGTGATGAAGCTCTGGCAGGATGCACATGAAGAGTCAAACGACGTTACAAGAAGGATAAATCAAATAATCGAAGTCTAGCAGAATAGGGCCAAAGTAGATGACAAACTTCAAAAGTACTAAGATAATATGAAGGCCCTTTTCGATAAAAAAGCTAAAGACATGGAGTTTCTCCCTGACGATCTAGTTTTGAAGTGGGACGCTAGGAAAGAATATGTGGGAAAACATGGCAAGTTCGACCATCTCTGGTTCGGACCATTCATGATTGCAGCTACTGAGGGAGAAAATTCCTTCTTACTGGAAAATCTCAATGGAAAAATTCTCGATGCTCCTATCAACGGGCGTTACCTAAAACATTTTATGTAGTAGTCATATTTTCGATTCCCATTGTATATATCGGTTTGGATCGACGTTTCTTTCCGTTTTTTTTTTAATTGTGATTTTTCCTTTCTGTTGTAAATAATCCAAGGCATTTTATAGTTCGTTGTAAATAAACCATATTTACTTGATATCATTGAAACCGAATGTAAAAGAGCCTATAACACATACCTGTAAAATTTTCTGACATTTCCCGTTTTTCGTTCCTGTGAAGAATACTTACTGTCAGATGAGAGATAAGGATACTTTGGTATCCAACATTCATTTTTCAAAGACATTCACTTTCTCTCAAAAACAAGTGATAAATTAATGATTTACTTGATTGAAAATACAAAGGAAATCTGAGGTATGAACTCCTACCCCGCTAGTTCAAACTAAAATTTTAAGGAATTCTTATCGGATGTACATGAGGTTTCACTCATATAGATATTTTCACCTGATCAAATATTAGAGAATTATGAAATTACAGCTTAATTCTGAATCTTTCTCTGAATGAAATAAAAAACGAAATAAAAAATGAAATAGAAAGAAAAAGAAAATAGGAATAAAAAAGGGGCTTGAAAGGAAGTTCGGGAATCAATAAAAAAACTTGTGTCAGAATGAGATTCTTTTGTGTCTGGACCTCTGAGTCATCGCTTTGTTTTGTTTTTCCTATCCCTGAGATTTTTTCTTTTCTGATTTTCGCTACCTTTCCTGGTCCTTCATAGAAAGAAAGAATAACACCTTAACTCTGAAAATTTAAAAACATATCTCCGAAACAAGATTAGGTGAAAATCTTTATGTCCCTTTGATTTTCACTGAAAGAAAGTATGTTCAAGCTAATCCTAATAACTTTATCTCTTCTATGAGATTTGAATTTGACCAATTCTCTCAAGGTCAATCCCGGAAAATCAAAATCCCTATAAAATCTTTTCTATAGGCGAAGGTGTATTGAAGATTGGGAGAAAAATAGTTGCAGAGTACATCTAAAAGTTTGTGACAAACCTTCCTTTTAAATTTTTTTAGCAGATATTATCCCTTATATGATACATACAAATTGATTGCCCCCACTTCAAAATATGAAAATATAAGACAGATGGTGAAAGGAAATTCATAATTTGATTTTCCCCATCTCTTCCAAGACAAATGGTGAAAGGAAATTCGTAATTCGATTACCCCTGATTTGTCCAAAAAAAGATGATGAAAGGAAATTCATGTAATGATTTCCCTCATCTCAGCAAAATGAAAAAGTGTTGATTGAAGTGGTGAAAGGAAATTCAATGGGAGAAGTAGATAACTTCACCGTGGTACTGAACAGGCTCGCTGGCAGTGAAGCAATATCTATGATATCTGTATGGCTGTCATACATATCTACAAAGCATACTCTAACATATAATTCTCTTCCCGATAATATTTGCATTTTGAACCAATGAGGGATTCCCTAAATAAATTGTTACATCTACTCAACCTTGATGTGAATGAAGCAGTCAAAGTTTGGTATTTCGGTTAAAGTCGTTTTGATTATCTTAAATAGTTCCAAACTCAGTTTCAAGAAAGGGAAATTTTAAATAGCCTAACTTGAGATCAATAATCGGAGGTGTTTTGAACGTTTTATGAGTTTTGGTTGAAGTTCAATTTTTCTTTGTATGATTAATTCCTAAAAGTGTTTCCCAGAAATGCAATAATGACTCCATTTGCCCAATAAAGGCACTCGGTCTCCTGTTCTTCCGCGTCTCACAGGGAGACATGATCCCCATATGGAGCCTATGTTGGAACACATATAATTCTGAATTTTTGAGCGCTATACTTTCCACCTCATGAAAATATAATTCTACCCAAAGAAAACGAAAAATTGGTAAATGACATTTTAATTTTAATCAAATTCCTTTGTTGGTTGGTAAATAATAAGGCGCGCACGATATCCTTCATTGACAAGTTTTTTTTTTCTTTTGATCAAACGATCCTAATATCTCTGGAGTTTTGGAGACGCCTAAATTTAAAGAGGTAAATCTATAATGGTCGTTTCGGAGCTTCGCGCTTCGGATGTTGCAATAAGTCTTAACAATAAAAATCCCGAAGCTCCGAAACCCGAAAGTGTCTGCTCATTGCTTTTCATAAACCTTTTTAAAGGCACAAGTCGTAGGACACGTGTACCTTCCAAGTCTTTCCCGAGTTGACTCGTGGCACCTCCCTTTCCTCAACACGTCATAATGGCCTAGTCTATGACACGTCACTATGAGAGATTATCCTTCAGGATTCTAATGAAGAATGAATTCACAAATCACCGAAATATCAAAATGATGAAGTATTAAACATTAAATAACTAAGTTAATCACGATCAAAATATAATCAATGACTTCGTAGTTCGGGTTTTGGATTTTTTGCCTGGATGATATTTTAAATTTTTTGAAGCTTGAACTCCCGAAATACTTCAATTTAAATGCAGTTAATTAGGACTTAAAATAAATTACCAGATAATTAATTGCTATGCATTTCGGGTTTCGAGAAGTCCCTCTTGAGATACATTGAAATTCCCCGAAGTCCAAATTCTGGAAACACTTGAAGTTAACGCACCATCTTAAACATGATTAATTAAAGTTTTACAAGTGATTATTCGAAGATTAATCTTTTCACGGATTTGGGATTCGGGAGGTTCCCACTCTGTCATCGAAAACTCCTGAATGAGAACCGTCGAAGTATTGGTGGAATTTATGACTAGTTAAGGATAATGATTCAAAGGTAGATTGTGGATCGCCAGGTAGAATTTCCCATCAAACGTTAATAAATTTTCCGTTAGCGAAGTTATACGAAAAGAGCTGAATCTGTTTTTGAATAAAAGCAATTCGATTTCAAATTCATTTTCACTTTCTGCAGTTAGCAAGCTTTATTTGTTTGAAGGATTCATGAATTTTCTCTGCAACAGGTAATTTCACTTTGTCTCCTTAGAAGTTATGGTACCATGGAAAAAGATGAAAAGGCCTGATGTGACAGGAGAGGATTCAAACCCAAATGCAGTCATTCTGTCGGACACTATGCCACGAGCCACAAACATTGTTAAATCTTGGACGTAGGTGTTCGAGGTTTTAGAGTGTGAAATCATCAATTACCCAAAGGACTTTGCTGAAGAAGAAGACAATACTTATGCAACTAAACTCAGACATATATCCCAATTAGAACTGCACAAAATAGTGGCACGACATAGACTCATGCCCTATAAGGACATGAAAAGATGGGCCTTGGAGCACGTTGACATCTAGACCAAGAGCATTGTCAACCATTAGAAGGTCATTGTCAGCTCTTTCTGACCAAAATCTATGCAAGTAATGTATAAACTCTCCCCTAATCCTAGATATACATTCAATGTTGCATTCATTCTAGAGTTCAAGCAAAAGGAGTGCGTCCAGTACATCAGGAACTGTCCAAACATAATCAATTCTTGGTGGGGGCACCCAGAGAGATTCATAACCGATGCTCATGGTGTGTATGCCACAACATATTTGGATGCTCCCATGGTGCATTTTTCCATGATGTTATGTCGATTGTTCGAGAAAGTATCTCCCTACGCACTTCTCGGTGGAATGGGTATCCATCATGCACGAAGTGGTAGAAGGTTTCACTTTCAATTGGGCCAAAATGATATCCGATAACTTGGCCAAAGAGATTGCAGAATATAAAACAACAAAATCAAAAGGATAGCTTGCCCCCTTCTACATGTCAGCATATATCATGGACGCCATCTGTTTCATGACGCCTTTCCCATTTATGAATTGGAGCTGGACCCTGGGCAGTGTCGAGCCCATTCATTTCTACCATTCCAAACTATGGTAAGAAAAAGACAAATATTTATTTTATGAAATTCATCACAATGTAGTGTTTCATGTTCATATAGCATTGTATGGTCACCCACCTCCTCTAATTTCAGACAGGATTATGGGGAATATAGGTAAGCTAGTAGATTGGTTTATTGAGGAGAAATTCTCCTATATCATAGTTTTTGGGTTCTTTGTTCCTCCCCATGCTATCCCACGATTTTTACCAGATAGGGTGGTATGTAGAGAAGTGGCATACTAGACAGTAACATGAAGCATCAACAAAGATCTGAAGGTAGCGGAGAAAAAGGTATGGCCGAATTTTGTAAGTTTTAAACCTGTGAAGTAAAGAAATGCATATAGATTCTTAATAAAAACAAAAATTAATCAATGGCTCATACACATAATACAAAGAGATTTATATCATAAACCCTCAACCAAGGAAAACCTTTCTTATTTTCATTATATCGAATTTCACCATTCACCATACAATATATACAATGTTTTTAGGTATTTCGTAGATAGCAAAACCCTAATCCCTTAATCCGAGATTAATTTATAAAACTGCTAAAAATAGAAAAATCCCTTAATCGTCAGACGTAGTTGTCAAACCTGACGTGCCCACACACACATGCAAAGAATATAACATATACCCAACATTCTCCCACTTATTGTTTTATTTGCATCCACGGGTCCACAAGGTTATATAGTCAACAATCCATGGCAACAATGCCCATTGTTACTCTACACCAAGAGAAATTTTCTATGCTCACAAACTTTGTCAATAAATTTGCAACATTCTTTAAAGTGTCAACCCTTTCCAGCAAAACCTTCTTTTCCTCAACCATTTCTCTCACAAAGTGATACTGAACATCAATATGCTTTGTCTTCGAATGATAAGTTGGGTTCTTTTCCAGGAAGATTGCACTCTGACTGTCACAATCTAATCTCATTGCTTGTTGTACCAACCCAATACTTGAACACCTTCTTTGAAACCATATTTCTTCCTTTCTTGCATGAGTGGCTGCCATGTATTCAACTTCTATAGTTGAGAGTGCCACTACAGCCTGTCTTTTGCTCATCCAACTGATTGCTCCTCCAAATAGGTTAAACACATACCCACTTGTATATCTTTTGCGATCCATATCTCCAGCCCAGTATGCATCAACAAAGCCATGTATGTCCACCACTCTGTCTAATCCTGGTCTTCCTTGGTAGCACAATCCATAATTGGTAGTGCCATGCAAATACCTGAAGACCCTCTTTATTACTGTCCAATGCTCCTTCCCTGGTTTTGACACAACTGCTCAAAACTCCCACTACATGTGCAATGTCTGGTCTAGTACAAACCATTGCATACATCAAACTTCCAACTGCACTGGCATATGGAACATGGGACATGTCCTCTTCTTCTTCTTGTGTCTTGGGACACTGATCTGCAGATAAATTTACAACTATAGGGATAGGAACCTTGATCGGTTTACTTCCATGCATATTAAACCTCTGAAATATCATCTCAACATATTTTCTCTGATTCAACCAGAGTTTCATGTTTGCACGATCTCTTTTAATTTCCATTCCCGGAATGAATTTAGCAGCACCGAGATCCTTCGTGTAAAATTTGGAGGATAGTTGTGATTTCACCTCCTTGATAACATCCATGTTATTTCCTACCAACAACATGTCATCAACATACAACACTACATAAATGAAGTGATTACCAACCTTCTTGGAATATACACAGTGATCAACCCTACTTCTCACAAATATCAATCCAAGGATGTATGTGTCAAACTTTTGGTACCACATCCTAGGTGATTTCTTCAGACCATATAGTGACTTCTTTAGCTTACAGACCAACTCTTTCTTTCCCTTCACTACAAAGCCTTCTAGTTGCTTCATGTAGATTTCTTCTTCCAGATCCCCATGTAGGAATGTTGTCTTCACATCCATCTATTCCACTTCAATATAAAAAGCAACAAAAATAGATAAAATAAATCTAATAGAAGTTAACTTAGCAACATGAGAAAAAATCTCACCAAAGTCAATTCCCTCTACCTGGGAATAACCTTTTTCTACTAACCGAGCTTTGTATTTCTCCACTTTTCCTTCTACATTAATTTTCTTCTTAAACAACCATTTGCTACCAACAGATTTTCTTCTCGCTGGTAACTCAACTATATCCCATGCCTCATTTGTATCCAAGGCATCCATTTCTTCAACCATGGACTTCTTCCACAGTTTACTATCCTCTGAATTCACTGCTTCCCTGACAGTTCTGGGATCGTCATCAGTAATAGATAAATCAAAATTGGAATGGAAATTAGGTGGACAATACCTTTCTGGTTGCCTTCTTTCCCTCACTGATCTCCTCAATACTGGGGTATGAGGTTCTTCTTCTTCTTCTGCTTCATCTTCTTCAGGTGATTCAGATTTTGCATCATCCAATTCCAACTCTATTTTATCAGGTTCTTCTAGCCTTGGTAGGAATTCGTGTTTGGAAACATCTTTTACCTCTTTGAAAACAAAATCTTGATTGTAAATAGTCTTCTTGGTTTCAGGGTTCCAAAGATTATAACCTTTCACACCATCTTTATAACCAATAACGATACACTTTTCAACCTTTTTATCCATCTTACTCCTATTTTCATTTACAACATGTACATAAGCATCACAACCAAACACTCTAAGATGTTTAAGAGAGGGTTTCTTTCCAGTCCATACCTTGTGTGGATTTTTATCATCCAACGCTGATGAGGGTGATCGATTGACCAGGTAACATGTTGTACCCATTGCCTCTGCCCATAATTCCTGTCCTAATTCGGCATCGCTGAGCATTCTCCTTGATTTTTCCATCAGTGTCATGTTCATCCTTTCTGCAACTCCATTCTGTTGAGGAGTGTATGGAGCAGTATTCTGCCTTGCTATACCACACTTCTTATAGAATTCTTCGAATTCATTTCTGCAGAATTCTCTGCCATTATTTGTTCTCAATACCTTTATTTTCTTCTCTGTCTGATTTTCTACCAGAGCCTTAAACTCTTTAAATTTATCAAATACCTCATATTTCTTTCTAAGAAAATAAATCCATGTGTTCCTTGAGAAATCATCTATGAATGAAAAATAATACACATACTTACCTAGTGATGGAACATGCACAGGTCCAAACACATCATTGTGTATCAACTCTAAGATCCCCTTTGCTCTTGTAGAACCAGATGGGAATCTTACTCAATTCTGTTTACCATATATGCAATGTTCACAGAAATAAAAATCCAGAGTGCAATTAACCATACCTTCAACCATACCTTTACCATGTAGTGTTCGAAGGCCCTTTTCTCCAATATGCCCCAGTCTTTGATGCAACAACATGGTCTTCTTTTCTGGGACAATATTGGTATTGTCTCCTTCATTTCTCTACTCATGGACAATAGAGTTGTTACACTCATTAGTATAAGTTCTTCCCAACAACTTGGACATAGTTCCACACTGAAATTCCCTCATCAACACCATTTCTCCTCGTACCATATTGTAAGTGTTCTTTCCAAATACAATATTCACTCCTGCATCATCCAACTTGCTTACATATATTAGGCTCCTGGCTAGTTTTGAAATGTGTGTAACCCCAGGGAGAGTTCTAATAATTCCATCTTTTAGCAGTGAATTAACCCTCCCACCTCCCATGATTTTGGCTGTCGAGTCATCTCCTAGGAATACATCACCACCATCGTATTTTTCATATTCAGAGAACCGCTCCTTGTGAGGAGTCATATGGTATGACACACCTAAGTCGATCAAACATACATCACGATCTACATGTGTACCTATAGATGCCAGGTAAACATCACCTTCTTCTTCAGTGGAGGTTTTCGCCTTTATGGAAGAGGTACTATCAGGTCCCTTTGGCTTATCAACCTTCTTAGACTTGCAATCTTTCTTATAATGCCCTTTTTTACCACTCATCTAACATTTTCTCAAAGATTTTCCTGGAGACTTATATCTACCTGTATATTTAGGTCTCCCCCCCAAAGACTTACCAGGATTCCTGTCTTGGGTACGACCTCTTACAAATAAATCATCTCTGCTATGACCATCCATGCTTTTTCACCTCATCTCTTCAAATAACAAGGATGCAAGTACATCCTCATGCTTCAATGTAGATCGAGTGGTACTACCAATTGCTACAACCAGATTATGCCAAGAGTCTGGCAAATAACATAACAAATTAATACACTTATCTTCTTCTGCAATCGTAATATTAATAGAGACAAGTTGACTTACCAGAGTATTAAAGGAATTTAGATGTTCTGTCACAGAATCTCCATCTTCCATCCTAATATGATACAACTTCTTTCGAAGAAAAAACTTGTTTATCAGGGACTTTGATTGATACAAATTCCCTAACTTATCCCATAGTTCCTTGGCTGTAGATTCTCCCGAGACATTCAACAACACTGAATCTTCCATGCAGAGTCGAATGTACTCCTTGCTCTTCTGTCCAACTTCTCCCAATCTTCCTTTTACATACCAGTAGGTGGTGTACTAGTAGTTTGTGTACTAGTAGGTTGTGTACCAATTGACTGTGTTCCAGTAGGCTGCATACTAGTAGGTTGTGTACCAGGATCCAAAACAATCCATTGTTCTTTATCTATAAGAAGGTCCTCCATCTTGAGCTTCCATAGCTCAAAGTTTTTATCATTGAACTTCTCTATCTCGATTCTAGATGATCTCTCCATTCCTCTTTCTATACTCTAATCTCCACTGCAATAGCTCCCACTAAACCCAGGTTTATCACAGACCCAAGATAAACTTGATCTATCAAGACTGAGCAAAACCCTCAACAACAAAGGCGTCCCTCTAAAGCCAAAAAAAATCTCTAATACCACATGTAAGTTTTAAACCTGTGAAGTAAAGCAATGCATATAGATTCTTAAGAAGAAAAAAAATTAATCAATGGCTCATACACATAGTACACAGAGATTTATACCAGAAACCCTCAACCGGGGAAAGCCTTTCTTATTTTCATTATATCAAATTTCTCCATTCACCATACAATATATACAATGTTTTTAGGTATTCCGTAGATACCAAAACCCTAATTTCTTAATCCAGGATTAATTTAGAAAATCACTAAAAATAGAAAAAACTGCCTAAAAAAAACTTTCGGGGCGTTTCCAGAATGGTACATGTAACTATGGGGAGGCCATACTTGGCCCCCCTAGGACCCCCCTAGGAAACGCCTGACACACACGCCACATGAAAAGAATATAACAAATACCCAACAAATTTCTCTATTTAGGTTGGCATGTTTTCATTACTGGATTTCGGTCACTCCAAAGTGGAGGCTGCGACTCTGGAATATGTAAAATTGGTTGATATCAAATTTGAAAGACATGACCCATGCAAGATTGTGGAAAACCACCAAGCCCAGTTCAACATGATAAAGATATGTGCATGAAAACTCCTTGTATGATGAAATATTTATGGGAGTTAAGTCTTATGAGGAGGTATAGGATAGATTCCAAACCCTGCCTCCATATCAACAAGATGGTTTTATCATTTTTCAAAAGTAGGGGTGGAACAACCAACCGAAGGTACTACAAGGGGATAAAATAGCCACTCCCCCTTCTCAGGAAGCTAGGTCGACAGGTTCTGAAGCCAGTCACTCTAGTAAGAATAAAGTTGAGGAAACCCTGAAAATCTCAGAGGTATTGACACATAAATTAGAAGCATCATTCTCAAGCCAGATAGGCCCCCAGGAAAAAGACCAACTCAAGGATTTCCTAAAACAGGGACAAAATGCGCCTCCTTCGTCACCAAATACCCTTGCTGGCACCTCAAATACAATAGAACAACAACATTTTATGGATATTGGTACTCCCATTACATCATTGACACCTCTGCAATCCAGATTCAGAAATCCTAATTCCGAAGTTGTTTTAGTAGATTATCTTACCCCCATATCGCCTGAAGAGATGCCTCCTTCATATTTCTTCTTTAATAGAAAAAGGAAGGTCACCGTGAAAAGAGAATCACACCAGAAATATGGAGTGATAACTAAAATGCAGAGAATGGTATACGATGGGAATGATCGAGATGATCCAGAATTTGCAAAAGAGGTTGCAGGTTCATTAGGTGCTTTTTCCACTGCCAATCAATGGTCTGTGGACAATTTGGCTGAACAAATGCGACATAAATGCTTATTGGTAGAGCACTTGCGAAGTCAAATACATGCCATGGAATAGACTGCCAGGAACAAGATGAGCCAAGAATTCGAGAAAATCAAAGCTCATGATCGGTAGCGAATCCAACAGTTGTGGGATAACCTCAAGGAGCTCCATAAAATTCCATAGACCAACCGAGGATTGGTCACTTAGCGTGATGAATTGATAGGGAAATTTCAAGCTAAATTGGACCTAACTGAAGGTACCTCAGTAGATATCACAACCTTCCAAACTCAAGCACTGTAAATAAATGAAAAAATGGAAATAGCCCAGCAGGACCTTTTTATGAATTTTGATGCCATCTAGAAATGCTACCAGGAAGTAGACCTTTCTCTGAAGGATATATATATTAAGGAAAGAGAAGCTCACTCAGCCTGATCTAGGTTTCAAGAAGCCATTATATTGGTGCATAAAGATAATGTCCCTGATTTTCCTGTGCTCTCTCCTTTTGAACAATTACGAGGTGATATGGCCCTAAAGGTATGTGGAACAAATTTGGCAGAGAGAAAAAGACTAGCTAGGGAGGTAAAGGATGCTTTTCAAGAAGCGTTTTCATCATTATACAAGAGGCTAATTGATTTTGAGGGAAGTAGTATCTCAGAGGCCTTGGGGAAAATTGATATTGAAATGAATCAACAGAATTCCATGAAGAGCAAGGGAGAAACTTTAACGACCATTCAGGAAATGAGCCAAATTAATATTCTTAAGATCAATAAGTGGATAGTAAGTCCAAGCTCACAGCTCCAAGCCACGGCTCAGGAAATAAAAAGGATCCAAGAAAAGATGCCTCAGGTAGAGAGGCGATTATTCACTTTTGAGGTAAATGAAACAATTGAGCCCTCAAAGTTTGTAGTGGAATTATTGAATATATGAAACCAATGTATTGAACATGTGAAAGCAAACATATCTGGAAGAAAATTAGGAAACATGCACAATGCCCTTTCCTTTTACCCTCCCTACATTTCACCTTCCTTCAGACGCTTATCTCATTCATTCACATTCTAATCTTCACTTATCCCTTATTCATCATCATACACCTGTTCCACTGTCATCCTTCCCACAAACGATTATTTTTTCTTATGCTTGTTATACATTCCTTGATGAGCCATCCAGTGCTACTCATCCGATTGTCATTCCTCCCTGATCCCAACTGTGTCTCATTGCATTGTTGAACATATATTGAGGGAAATATGTCAACATATAAAAACGGCCAGGACAATATGTTGATTTTTTAAGGAGGCCAGATGACAGTTGTGTCCAGACAACAACTGTGTCCAGCCTAAAGGACTAAAGAAAAGAGGGATTTTTCTCAGCAGATGAAGAGATAGAGGAGAACTCCAATAGAGCTCATCAGATTTCACATATTGTTGTCTTATTCAAACATATCTTATTTTTTGTTGTAAGAAGTCCAACCGTTTGAGTTGTGACCATTTTTCTATAAATACATAGATTCAAGATCTATTCATGGTTGCTTCTTGTCGGATGTAATAGAGAAAACTCTCCTTTTTTAGTATTAATACAGGTGCAGACAAAAAATCCATTTTATTTTATTTTTTGATTTAAGTGTTTCTTTTGTATTTCCATATCTCCAAATTTCCTTATGTAATTCCTTGATAAGCGATTGATTTCAATTTAGTATCACAACTACTGTAATCAAATTACATCAACAATTCGTTAAGTAAGCAATTTTTCCTCTGTATTTACTATAAGTAATACAAGGCCTGCAAGTTGCATGAATTACCACATCTCATATCCTATTCAAGGATGCACTCTCCATTTTTCAGACTCTTATGCATTTGAGGCCTAACTTTGTTTAACAATTTTTTAATCTTCCTTCATACCATTCAAAATTATAATTGTGGCTTAGACAACGAAATATTGCCTCTGTACTGTCCTATTATTAATTCCATTTAAGGACCTTTTCTTATATAAATAAAGGTAGAAAAAACACTCTTTTAAAACATTCTCTTTAAAAATTCATGATGCTTGACATTACTCTTTGATCCTTAAGTTTAATCTCAGGAAAAACACCTATCACAAACCTGCACAATGATTTGGAAAGGCACGTAAGAGGGAAGACAGGGTTCTGTCAAATGATTCCAATTAATAGAAATCATATGATTGCTCGAAGGGGGTGCCATCGAGATGGGTGAAGTGCCCCCTTGTCTAGGTGAATCAATATTAACAAGGTAGACCTGAGCAACATCCTCACTCTTTGATTTAGGAGTGGTATTTACCGATAGTGGAACTAGATTGACCACTTTGGTTGCACTCTTCAAGGGAGGAGTGGGATCGACCGAAGGCGGAATCAGATCAATCACTTTGGTTGCACTCTTCAAGGGAGGAGTGGGATCAAACAAAGGTGGAGACGGATTGACCACTTTGGCACTCTTCAGAGGAGGAGTGGGATTGACCAATAATGGAACCAGATAGACCACTTTTTCACTCTTTAAGGGAGGAGTGGGGTTGATCGGTGACAGAACTGGATCGACCACTTGGGTTTCACTTTTCAGATGAAGTGTGGGGTTGATCGATGATGGAACTAGATCAACTACTTGGGCTTGTGGTTCAACCGAGGATGAAACCAGATTAACCACCAGATCAATTAGACTGACCGGGATGGAACTAGATTGACCAGTCCATCAACTAATCATGGTTTGGGAGAAATCTTACAATAACCAGTTGGAAGTTGAATCTTTTCCAACAAATAATGATCACCTTCACATAACAAGCAAAGAAATTTTACAGTTCTCTTCTTCTTACCAACCTTAATGTCACTAGATGACAGGGTGTCACCAACATGTGTAGGGGAGGATGATGTGGAAGACCACATTTCTAAGACCTTGGGGATACCAGGGAAATCCATTAGAAAGTGGTCACCCTTACAAAGACTGCAAGGGAATTTGGGTTTAGGATTCTTTGTTTTAATCTTTTTGAATTTATCAACACTCCCAGCATGATTAACTGTATCTGGTTGCTTGGATTCAACATGATCTGATGTGGCTGGAGGCTTGGTCCCTTTTTGGTTCTTTTTCTTCTTCTCTTTTTGTTTCTTATTCTTCTTATCAACCTGGTTACTCGCTTTATATCTTTCACTAGGTGAAGAAGAAGGAGAAAGGTTGACATGAGGTTGATGTGTGGGTGGTGTGCTTACATATGAAGTACTAGGTGCATTCAAAGCATTGGGAATATTCGAGATCACTGGAGTGGGGAAAACCTATTGGACACACCTACCACACTTAGAGGGGGGGGTGAATGAGTGTGGGGCTCTTTTCCAAAACTTCCCTCTTACACAAAAATCATTAGTTATCATGCAACATTTACTCATTACTCATTGTTGTCATTTATAACCAGTTAGATGTGAACACATATGAACAACGTATATCAACAATATATCATCAACAAGTCATGACCACAAGGAACACAAAGAACACAAGATGTATGTACAATTTTCTTTTTCTTACAGACTACAATCCTTGGGTTTTTTCAGCAACAACTGAATAGAGTACAACTCTACCAGAGCACCAGCTCTATCATGCAAGACTCAACTTACACACTCAGCACCAACTGAGATGAGGCAAAAATCCTCAACATATATCAATCTGTAACAAGTACGTAACCTGTCGGTAGTGCAACACGTGTATGTAAACACCCAACCAGTAATACAACCCACATGTATATGCGCCAAAGTAGTACTACAACCTGTGTATATGCTCCCAAACAATACTACAACCTGCATATACCTTCTGAGCTATTAGGGTTTATCCTTCAAGATCAAATCAGATTATCTGCAACCAATTTATCATTCTCTTTTGTTTCTCACTATCCAAGCTGACCACCAGCCAATCACAACACATCCAAGCTCTCCAATAGATTACTCATGCTCCACAACCAATCAATATGAATGCTACTCAATCATGCATAAGCAATCAACATACTATAGCCATCATATAAGTACTGAATCATAAGAGTGTTGCTCACTCCATCAACCAACATAAACCACATCATAAGAACCATACCAAGAATTCCCTAGGCATTCAAAACACAACAAGCAATATTATCCATCAAGACAATAATGCAACCATACCAGTGTCTCAGTGATAGATTTGAGCCCATAGAATGCAGATCTGGAACTTGCTTCAGTATTCAACAACTTGTCATCAACTCAACCAAAAATATCCATGATTTTATCCACTATACGCTCCCTGTACACTAACAACCCATGTACTGTACGCATATTGTACACAGACAACTTGTGTATATGCACCCTATACACAGACAACCCACGTATACCTCATAACTAGGGTTTCTGAAGCTCCGAGAATTTTGTTGCCATGATCTCAGATATTGTCGAAACTTTGATGCATCCATGAGATCCTCCTCATGCTCTCTTTCTCAGAACATATCTTCAATCATGCTCAAGAGATCCAGACAAAAATGCTCTGACAAGAAGCTCTCTATTGATCCACAAAAGGGATGTCTTATAAGAGACCATTGCTATCTTATTTATACTTTCATCCTCTAGGTTAGTTAACCCATTTTTAGGTCACTTAACCCATTTCTAGGTTACTTAACCTATTTTCCTTATTTTAGTGTTAACCACTTTCCATAAATAGAAAGTTCTCCAATACTTTATCATTTAAATATTCCTTCTTGATTTTGTCACCTTACTTTATCATTTAAATAATCTTTCTTGATTTTGTCACTTCTATTTATTATTTAAATAATCCACCTTGAATTTGTCACTTTACTTTATCATTTAAACAATGATTTCTTCGTTTAGATCACTTTAACTTCTTTGACCTTAGGGGCTTCAAGCCTTCATACGGGGGTCCTCCAACTTCATAAGGCCATAACTCTCAAACCGTGAGGAGTTATGTGACATTCCACATACCACTGGAAATGGCATGACAAGCACTATCCATCTAGGATAGTTTCACCAACAACTTCATTGATCTTCATCTCATTATTATACATACAAGCATGGGTCCTCCAACCATTCTTCTAGAATAAATCAATCCACAAAGCATCTTCCCATGAGGGATTTCACCATAAGGGGACCACTTTGGAGTTCATCCATTTATGCACCTTATCAATCATGATAATACAATAATGAGTCATCTATACATTTTTCCAACAATGCATCATATACCAATGAAACCACATCGATCCATCTTCATCATGTATCAATGACAACTCATTGATCTTCATCACATCAATGACAACTCATTGATCCATATTAATCTATGCATTCTCATCAAGGACAATACATATTACATTTGACATCAATCAATCAATCAATCACTTGACATCAATCAATCAAACCATTGGCATAAATGACAACATGATCCAACAATCTCCCCCTTTGGCATTGATGGCAATACCAACATTGATGTCAAGACAAATTCACCAATTACCAATTATTGATGTCAACATGTAGATAAGGTATGCTCTACATGAATAGTCAATGTGACTATCTCTCCCAAATGTGAGTATCTCTCCCAATCAATAATCATCAATCACATCAATGTGACTATCTCTCCCCCTTTGACATCAATGGAAAATGATCATTCTCCTCTTGGGGTTGTTCCCCTTGATTGAATTCTCCTCAGGGTTGCTCCCCCTATCTGAATGCCATTGATATTCCTCTGAATAATATATCCCCTTTTGAACAAGGGATATTGCTTTGATGGAATGCTGAAGATACATCGCTCATACTCCCCCTGTGACCATCGCTCCCCCTAGAATTATGCCTGTGCGATTCTTTCTTCAAATATAGGGCTCTTTTCTAGGTATGCATCTGATAAGTATCTCCTCCTAGAATCATGGGAAGAAGAATGACCCCATCTATGGGTATGTCTCCCTTATCTTCTCTGCAATATTAACAATGTGCTACCATATAGCGATCCTTGGACCTGTTCATGTATCAAAATCATGCCAAACCAAGCATCATGAAGCAAAAGATATGTCAACAATGAAATAAAGAATCATGAGAAAAATATCAACCAAGTACATCCTGTACCAAAATGTGTTCTCATCATGCACAACACCCATGTATATCAACATCATGCAATGTGCCAAAAAATATCATCCATGGAATGTATCAATCATATGCTTCTATCAACATGCCAACATGTGCATCTACCAATATGCCAACCATGTCATCTGCCAATATGCCAACCATGTGCATCTACCAATATGACAAACAATATATCACTCATGATATGTCTCCATCATGAACCAAGTCCCATAACCATGTATCAAACAAATACCAATTGTTGTGCTAATCAAGTAATACCAATGGTGTAGTATCATCAAGCATATGCCATATATGAGTGTACCAAACATGTACATCACTATGCACCAATATCACAAAATGATTAATCCATCTATGTATTCCAAATCCTCCATAAAATATGTGCCAATCAAACTGTTATTTGCCTCTACTAATGTACCAATCATGCATCAACTATATGTACAACATGATGACCTCATAAATCTTACCAACCACATGTCCTAATGTGTAGCCTATCCATAGTCCAAATGCATGCATCAAGTTTTCAACAAATGAGCTTCCAATAATACATCATAAGATATATCAATGAAACTCAGTAATGTACTAACCATGTACACCAACAGATCAAAATCAATCCTCCATACTCATGAGTTAGTGCCATGCACCCAAGATTTTATTTTACATCATCACCTTTCATAATCCAATATAGAATCATGAAAACCTGCAACAAACAATGTCAGAACCTACAAAAAACAATGTCAAACCCTGTATCATAGAGTTATACCATCACATCAAGCTGCAACCCCTGTGCATTGCATTTTCCCAAGGCTTTTTCACATATACACGGCCTACTGCACATACAACTCATGTATTTACATGACCTATACAAGGTCAGCCTAAGTATGTACACAACTGATACCACTGTCACCTGCGTATACCTCAGTAGATGACTTACTTGAGCTTCCCTTCAGTCTTTCATTCTATTCTGGCTGCTCTGTCTTCTTCACCCACTTCTATAGGTGTCCCTGCTCCTCATAACTTGAGCTATGAGCATCCATATTTTCAAATATGTCTCCCTTTCTTACCTCATTCCATCTTCTAGCCATGCTATGTGAAGTCCTCATCATGGAATTTCTTCTTGTGTTCCAGCACTCCTGGGATTTGTGGCCAAATCCACTATAGTTGTAGCATCTCATGTAATTACAGTGAACAAGAATATGTCCTACTTGATCACATCTCAAACATCTTATGGTGTTATAGAATCTTCCATTATATATCCTTTCATAATATCTACATTCAAAAGCTTTGTGACCATATTCATTACATGAATAACAATGCCCATGAAAAATACTTTCAAACCTTTGCTTTGGTGTCCCAAAGATATCTTCTTGATGTCTACCTTGCTTTGTTCTTTTGAAATTTTCTTTGCCTTGTGTAGATGGTTTCTTTGTAACATTGTCTTCCTTCTTTGATGGACTTACTTCATGCTTCTTTGAGGTGCTTGCTTCAACATGTGTATCTTCTCCTTTGTATCCAAGACCTGATTTATCACATGGTTATCTTTGACTTTCCAAGATCTTATCCAAGATTATTGAGCTATTCAAGAATTTGTTTGACTTTTATACCTTCTTTCTAAGGTCAGCAATTTCAGATTCTAACTTACAACATGACTCTTCCTTTTCAATTATTTTATTCTTCAATAATTCCTCTATCCTTTTGGATTTTTCAATTTGGGTCTTGATATGGACAATAGTTTCAAAACTTTTGCTAATCTCATCCTCTACCTTCATATATTATATTTCATTCTTTACTCTCGTGGTATCTTCTTCCTTTTCTTCTAATTTAGAACTCTCTTCTTGTTCTTTGAGCATTCCCTTTAACTTCAAGATGTACCTTTGACTTCTTCTAAGAAACTTCTTAGTGTTATCCGAAAGATAGTTATAGTGTATATAAAAATGATCACTTCTATATCTATATAAACCCTCTTCAATTTCCTTTTGAAGTTCTAATAGATTTTATTCTATTCTTTCCATGGGATAACTATCATCAAACTTTACACAGACTGTTTCTAGATCATCTTCTTCACTTGAGAAAAATTCAACATCATCACATTTTGAATCATTGCAATCAAGAGTCTTTGGAGATTCTTTACCTTCATTTGAAATATCTTCAAGATCTTCATTTGTGCTAACATTATCACTTGATTCTTTGTCTTCATTTGAAATGTTTTCAAGATCACATCTAGAAATAATACAATCAAGGGTTTTTGATGATTCTTTACCTTTGATAATCTTGATGGAGTGGTCTTCAATATCTTCCTTCTCTTTCTTGCTTTGATATGTATCCTTTAGTTTTAGCCATATATCCTTGGAGGAAGGGCATTGTCTCATGCTCTCTTTGACAGGGCTTGAGAGTCCACTAAGAATGGTCTTGAGATGCAATGCATCATTCTTCTTTCCTTCCCTTTGAGCTGCAAAATTTGACTTATTCTTCAAAGGAACTGATCCACCAATGGCTTCCTTCCAAATAGCTTCTTCCATTGTCTTCAAATACACTCTAATCTCTATTCTCCAAGTAGAATAGTTTTCCTTATCAAGGATTGGTATTTCATCATCCATTTGTGTGTCTATGGATCTCCTTCAAGCTTGTTAAGGCTTGTAGTGAAGGTTCTCTCTGATACCAATTGTTGGACACACCTACCACACTTATAGGTGGGGTGAATGAGTGTGGGGCTCTTTTTCCAAAACTTCCCTCTTACACAAAACTCATTAGTTAGCATTCAACATTTACCCATTACTCATTGTTGTCATTTATAACTAGTTAGATGTGAACACATACCAACAACATGTATCAACAATATATCATCAACAAGTCATCACCACAAGGAACACAAAGAACACAAGATGTATGTAAAATTTTCTTTTTATTACGGACTACAATCCTTGGGGTTTTTCAACAACAACTAAATAAAGTACAACTCTACAAGAGAACCAACTCTATCATGCAAGACTTAGATTACACATTCAGCACCAACTAGGATGAGGCAACAATCCTCAACAAATATCAATCTGCAATAGATACGCGACCTGTCGGTAGTGCAGAAAGTGTATGTACGCGCCATACCAGTAATACAACCCACATGTATACGTGCCAAAACAATACTACAACCTGCGTATACACTCCCAAACATTACTATAGCCTGTGTATACCTTCTGAGCTATTAGGGTTTATCCTTCAAGATCAACTCAGATTCTCTGCAACCAATTTATCATTCTCTTCTATTTCTGACTGTCCAAGCTGACCACCAGCCAATCACAACACATCCAAGCTCTCCAATAGCTTACTAATGCTCCACAACCGATCAATATGAATGCTACTCAATCATGCATAAGAAATCAACATACTATAGCCATCATATAAGCATTGAATCATAAGAGTGTTTCTCACTCCATTAACCAACATAAACCACATCATAGGAACCATACCAAGAATTCCTGAGGCATTCACAACACAACAAACAATACTATACATCAAGACAATAATGTAACCATACCAGTGTCTCAGTGATAGATCCGAGCCCATAGAATGAAGATCTGGAACCTGCTTCAGTCTTCAACAACTTGTCATCAACTCAACCAAAAATCTCCATGATTTTATCCACTGTATTCTCCCTGTACACTGACAACCTGCGTATTGTATGCATATTGTACACAGACAACTTGTGTATATGCACCCTATACACAGACAACCCGTGTATACCTAAAAAACTAGGGTTTCAGAAGCTATGAGAATTTCGCCATCATAATCTCAGATATTGCCGAAACTTTAATGCATCCATGAGATCCTCCTCACGCTCTCTTTCTCAGAATAGATCTTCAATCATGCTCAAGAGATCCACACAAAAATGCTCTCATAAGAAGCTCTCTATTGATCCACAAAAGGGATGTCTTACAAGAGACCATTGCTTTCTTATTTATACTTTAATCCTCTAGGTTAATTAACCCATTTTTAGGTCTCTTAACCCATTTATAGGTTACTTAACCTATTTTCTTTATTTTAGTGTTAACCACTTTCCATAAATAGAAAGTTCTCCGATACTTTATCATTTAAATGTTCCTTCTTGATTTTGTCACCTTACTTTATCACTTAAATAATCTTTCTTGATTTTGTCACTTCTCTTTATTATTTAAATAATCCACCTTGACTTTTTCACTTTACTTTATCATTTAAATAATGATTTCTTCTTTTAGGTCACTTTGACTTCTTTGACCTTGGGGGCTTCAAGCCTTCATATGGGGGTCCTCCAACTTTGTAAGGCCATAACTCTCAAACCATGAGGAGTTACGTGACATTCCACATACCATCGGAAACAACATGACAAGAACTATCCATCTAGGATAGTTTCACCAAAAACTTAATTGATCTTCATCTCATTATTACACATACAAGGATGGGTCCTCCAACCATTCTTCTAGGATAAATCAATACGCAAGCGTCTTCCCATGAGGGATTTCACCATAAGGGGACCACTTTGGAGTTCATCCATTTGTGCACCTTATCAATCATGATAAAACAATAATGAGTCATCTATACATTTTTCCAAAAATGCATCATATACCAATGAAACCACATCGATCCATCTTCATCATGTATCGATGACAACTCATTGATCTTCATCATATCAATGAAAAATCATTGATCCATATTCATCTATGCATTCTCATCAAGGAAAATACATATTACATTTGACATCAATCAATCAATCAATCACTTGACATCAATCAATGACATCAATCAAACAAACCATTGGCATAAATGACAACATGATCCAACAACAACCAAACTGACAATTTGGTGAGTCTTAGAAGACTCAGTGTGGCAATGCTTGGAGGACCAATGTTTCCAAAATAAGGAAAGGAAAAAGGTTCCCCGGGAAAAGGGGTTCCTCCGTTGGTACTCCCAGGAGTTGACACCATTGACACTAACTCGACCTAAGGTCCACTAAGGAAAAAAAAACATAAGCTACAAATCTGAGAAACAAACAATCAAACAAACCTTCCCACAATGAAACCACTAGTTGGTGATGAAATCCAACATTGCAAGATCAATATAGAAAGGGGATGGGATAGAGCAGGTGGATTAGTTACATTGGTGACCTGCTTAACAGACTTACGTCTTGGTGCAAGATTCCACACAATAAACGTGGATTTACCCTCCAAGGAGCTCGAGTGAGTTTGACCAACGTTTGTTCCAAGTACAATGAATACTTCCCTTCACCATCACCTTGTGTAAGAACCCTAAATATTATGGCTACTAAGGTCACCAACTCACAATCAGCCTTTGGGAGAGTACAATCGATAATTGAGTCCAAACACATGATCGGGATAACAAGTCTGAAATCCTACAAGAGAACTGAGGACAAGTGGACCGGTATAACTCCAGAGGACCCCAAAAGGATTAAGAATTCATGAAGCACCGAGACCAAATGAAGACAGTTTGACCTCAAGAAGAACCCCCAAAATATGATTTGACTACTATGAACGGTTAAGCCTCAGAGGGATAATCATTGTTTCTCTCTCGAACATGACCTCGTGTGTAACCCCTGTGTGAGAGGGGGATCTCAACTATGCTTATACGAACAATTGGATTTACCACTCCCTAACACAAGATTCTACATCTGTCTGATGGCTTTGGAAAGTTATCCTCACAACCTATTCCAAAGCCCAACACTTGCTATGTAGGTTCACTACCAGAAAATATAAAAAAATTTGATCAATTTTATAAGCACTTCATTTTAGGGTTGTTTTTTACTCAAGGGTCCAAAAGTGAAACTAATGATGTTAGGACTTGACTCCAAAAGAATGCAAAATATGAGATGAACATTTTGTCGGCAAATGTTAAACAGGTAGCGTAAGCTTGTCATTGATGGAAAGTACAACAATAATGATGGCTTGAGTACAACAACGAGCATAAGCTTGTCATTGATGGCAAGTACAACACTGATGATGACTTGAGTACAACAACGATGATCAACAGGAAAATAGAAGATAAGTCTAGGAAGATCTAATGATCGAAGGCAACGCAACATTCATAAAATGATCGAAGGCCCGAGAAGCATTTCTGATCGTTGGATCTCATTCAAAATTCCCGAAAGAACGAGGGCCGTCAGATCAAAATTTAGACAAGAAGAGAGTTGAACAGGAGGATGGATCTCAGATGTTAGATCCAAGCGCAGGACCTGACCATCGCTGGATCAAGGAGAACCTGCACACCTTTTAAAGTATAACAAGGAGAAGCGGGCGTAATCGCGATATGCGAAATCGCGACTTAATCTGAGCCGTCAGATCGAGGTTGAATCTGGACCGTTGATCCCAGTCCATGTCGGAGTTTCGAGGATCGCAAGTTGAACATGTCAAAGATTATTAACATCAGGAATCCCGATATTGCGATATGCAAAATTGTGATGTAATCTGAGCCGTCAGATCAAGCTTTGATTTGGACCCTTGATTCCAGTCCGTGTCAGAGTTTCGGGGATTACAACATGGAATGGAAAGTAAACAAATAAAAAAGAATGTCGATTTCACGATATGCGAAATTGCGATGCAATCGCAGCCATAGAATCAAGCTTAGATCTGGACCGTTGATCTAACTCCATATCGGAGTTTCGGGGATCACAACATGGAGAGGCAAGTAAACAATGCAACAAGAATGCTGATTTCGCGATATGCAAAATTGCGATTCAATTGCAGCCGTTGAATCAAGCTCTGATCAGGACCGTTGATCCCATGCCATTTCGGGGTATCGGGGATCATGACTTGGAGAGTCGAGATGTCTCATCTCCAGACTCAGGAAATGCGAAATCACGAAAGCACCTTATGCATAAGGCTGTGGTCACAACCCATGGTCATGAGAAAGGAAGGAGTCATTCTAGATAAGCTCCATTTCGGGGTTTTGGAGATCGCGACTTGGAAAGTCGAAATGCCTCATCTCCAGATCCACGAAACGTGAATTCACGAAAATCGCTTTTTGCATAGGTGCTTGGTTATGACCATAGCCATATTAGGGAAGGAGCTAGTGCAGAAAAGTTCTGTATCAGAACTTCGGAGATCGCGAAATGAAGTGTCAAGACACTTAGCACAGAATTACCGAATGCCGAAATGCCGAAATAAATGCAAGATCCCATGGAATCAATCCAATGGTGCAGGTGAATTTGAACAAGATCAGAGGGCTACTATTGCACGATATAGTGAAACTGATAGAAACCATCGATGGTTTCTACTAGAGGATGCAGAGAGACTTCGGTGTGATTTCCAAAGGAGCTGAAGAGTCACATGGAATCTGCCAGTGGAATGAAGACGATTCATGGAGGAAATTGACAGCTGGATAAGGGTTTGAGCTCGTAACTAAAACAGAAAGGATGATCTCGACTGTAACAAAGAAGATGAAGAGTCTCAACTACCAGAGAGAAACAGGAATCTCGGCTTAACACCTAGTGATGATAGACACAGGGGTTGAACTGCCAGAGAAGTTGGAGAGTTGCGATGATGATCACGCAGAGCACTTGAGATGTGGAGGAGATTGGCGCGGTATGAGCATGCAGAAGAATGGCGAATATTGCATGCACAAGATGCATAGAAGTGATATATATACATGGTACAGAGAAGAGGAGGGGTTGTTGTTGCTGTTGGAGATTGCGGTGGTTGTTGTTGGTGAAGGTGATTCATGTGTGAAGAAGGAGGAGAGTGCAGCAGCTGAATTTCACAGAAGAGGAACTGTGTAGTGAGTGGACATGGCGCACCAAGCATCAAAAGCATAAGAACAGACATCGCAAGTAATGTGTGCAGAAAGGCGATGAGGCAGACAGAGCAACGAAATGCAACAGAATAGTGATGATTCTGGTAAGCCATTGTTGAACATCATATCACTGTAATAAGTTTCAGTAGCAAAGATTTATATTTCAGGGTGGAAGGGAGGTGCTAGGGAGGATTGTTGTCCTCATTGGTTCAAGTGGGTGCTTGAACACAGGGAGTTGTAGCTTCCATCTGGTTGCAGCCAGAGAAACCAGGGTGGCAGGGTGGTGCAAGGGAGAACTCTTTTTCTCTGTTATACAGGTTGGTGTCTGTATGATTGGAAGTTGGTGCTTCCATCCAATTGGTGCTGGAAACACTCAGGGAGTTGGTGATTCCTTCTAGTTGGTGCTAGAGAAACCAAGGAGTTGGTGCTTCCTTCTAGTTGGTACTAGAGAAACCAGGGAGTTAGTGCTTCCTTCTAGTTGGTACTAGAGAAACCAGGGAGTTGGTGCTAGAGAAACCAGGGAGTTGGTGCTTCCATTTAGTGGGTGCTAGAGAAAACAGAGAGTTGGTGCTCTCAACAAGTTGTAGCTTGCAAAACAGAGGTTGTAGCCTCATTATGAGTTGGTGCTCATATGTATGTTAATGTAAAGAATGTAACTATTACTTATCATATAAAGAAAAAGAGGTTTTTACCCTTTATGGGTTTCCTCAGAAAATATCTGTCTCTGTGTATCACATGTGTGTGACTGATGCTGAATGTGCCTTTGTTTATCTCTCTGCATTATTGTGATCAACATTGAGTGTCTTGTAAATATTTTAAAAGAAGCATTATTGTTTAAGCACGGTAACAACTGATTCACCCCCCCTCTTAGTTGTCCAACAATTGGTATCAGAGCCAGCCCCTTTTATCTAAGGGTAGATCCTAGAGCTTAAACATGTCAAGCCATGAAGGAAATTCAACCAATAAGG